>JAUBOD010000326.1:2173197-2219696 GCA_032353885.1 Nothura maculosa | reverse complement strand
GTAAGCACAAGGTGTCTCATATAACTAACTTCTTTACAGACCATGTACTACCATCTTTCTGAAGTGAAACGTAACATTCAGCAGTCTCATGTACAGTCTTCTAACTGTCTCCAAGACAATCCTGACTATCTGTTATACAGCTGCTTTATTCAAATACTAAGGTGGGTGATTTGCAAATCTCTACTCCAAAATTTCCAATTAGTGTGATAGATTTAGATAAGCCAAAGCTTATTAACAGGACTCGTGTTTTGCTCTGCAAGAAGGTTGCAAGTGTAGAACAGAATTAATTATTTTCACTGAATCTCAAAGCATGAGAACAGCCATGTGGATTAGTGGCCTTCTAGGCCATTCTTTTTCTTGGAGTAACTAGAAGCAGATGCTTTGGGAAGACTATAAGGACAAGGCAAGCTAGTCATGCTCAAGGAATGTTCTCTTGCAAAAGAGGTGAAACTATTGTATTAATAGCTTTTGATAGATTTTTATTCCATTAGAATATCTAATTGCTTTTTGAAGGTATGCCAACTTCTAACATCTGAATATGTTGTGGAAGTGAGTTCTACACTAGAGTACATAACTGCCTAATGAAATACCTCTGTCTAGTAGAAAATACAACTGAGGCAACTGAGAATGATAGCTAGGCAATATTATTTCATATTCTGTTTAAGCAAGTATTAATTGTGCAGTCATTCTAGTGCCCAATACCCAGTTGTGAGGAAGACCATCTCCTGAGTGTACAGAAGATGGCTGCTTCTGGTCTGGATGATACATGAAGTGACCGCTGACTTGAGATCAATGCTGCTGAGATGAATATATAGCTTTCCTTCTGGAGAATGAAAGGGAACTCTGCCAGCTTTGGCTGTAATAAAGACTCTGTACATGGACATGTACTATGTACTACCCTGTACTATAGACTTGCTCATTTGCACACAAGTCATGCCAAGTTTCTGTGCATGGGCACTCTTTAGGCTGCCTTTTTAGGCAGTTGATCTTGCAACTGCTTCCATGCAGATATTTACAATAGAGGACTAAATGTGTTTTGTAACTTTACACAGAATAGCACTGTCTGGCCCTAAACAATTAGTGTGATATGTTTAAGAATATAAAATCAATTTTCTAAATTTGGAATTTGACCAGAATAAATATAAACCAGAATATCCCTTGTGCTGCATAGCTTATAATTGAGTTTGCTCCCTTTCTCAATCTTGAACATATAGCTTATAAATTAGTGGGGCAGCAGAGTGAAACAGAGTGTAAAATATTGCAATAAAACTGAATGCTTTGTATCTTCTTCTCTCACAGTTATGATCATTATAGAAAATAGTTATTAAATCTCAGAAGATTACTTTAATTGAATTGCTTGTGTAATGATAATTTACCAGTTCTAGTCCCACTGATTAAAAAAAAAAAAAAGCAATACTGCTCTTTTTCATTCAGAAGGAAACTGCAATTTATAATTTCCACATGAACAAACTCTGTCTTGTAGATTCAAAATACAAATACTTACTGCCACTCTACATATCTTGTATGCCATTTGCTTAAAATTCATTACATATCTATAAGGTTAATGCTATTTTACTTCAGTTAATGGAATTGCCCTTTCCCTGATGTTATTTTCTGATGTGGCAAATTGTTTAAAAAGCAGCAAACACAACAAAAAACTCATTATGTTTTAAAAGTAACAGAGGAACAAGATGGTATTACAATCTTGATCCTTTGTCTATTATTTATTAATCTACCATAAACTCATTTGTCAGCCATGCATTGTTCTTGACCACCTAGTTTGTCAGACATGCTCACAAGTATTTTTGTATCCTTTCATCTTCTTTGGTGTCAGAGATTAAAGAGGTACAGTTGAACACCTAAATAATTAATAGTTCTTGCAAGCATTATTTTGATTATCTTTACCCCTGTTTGCTTACACATACATTTCTGAAGTACCACCTTACGTTGTATCTAGCTTTGCTGGTGTGACCATTTTGCAGCTGCCATGAAGGCAGCAAGTTGTTCCTGTAGATTGCAAGTCTCTGGCAAGCTAGTGGTAAAGTATGATGTGATATTCTCACTATGTATGCTAGACCTACGTTTTGTGCTTAGAGTATTTCATTCTGTAGCAGAATCCATTTATAACCCAGTGATAACTTTGGCTCCTAATTTAGCTCCTATTTCCCGTCATCGACTGCTGGTGATGGTGGTGTGTGTTGCCCTATTGCTTCCAATTCCTTTTAATGTACTGCTCACCATATTTGGTGTCTTTCTGTAGTGGATATAACTTGGAATATGTTTTGCATCCAACTTGAATTTGTCTTCTCTCCACTAATTAGAACAGCAATGTATGAGAAAGAAATAAAAGTAGATTAACAACAGCACATATGACATATGTAATCTGATGCTTACTTAATGAACCATTTTAAATATGATCCATAGACACATTATTGGCATGTAAACTGGGCACAGCAAGGGCTTTAGTGAGATTTCAGAGGCTGCTTAAATCAGATTCTTGACAGGATTATCCAAATGTGTTCAAGCTGAAAAAACTGGGAAATAAAAAAGAAAGTTACTGCAGTGGTAATGGTACCATATAGTTGCAATTTGTAAAACCAAAATACTAAAGCACATCACTTACAAGAGCAGTTTTTTATAATGAGAATAACATCCTCAATAAAGAAGAGTTCTATGAAAATTACATTTCCCCTAATGGATCTGATGTCCACAGTGAACAATTTACTAGCACAAAGAGGGAAGCTAACATGCTTCGGGTGTCTTTATGGATCAGTCATTTCTTAGTAGAAGACATTTAGACAAAACTGGCATAACAAATAATATCATCAACAAGAGCAAATGACATGGCAAGTGACACTACCTTCCTATCTTTCAAGGGGTTATTGCTATCAGTATGTTTTCGTTCTATAACAAAACTCAACATTCAAGACAACTTAATAAAATAATAGTGCTATAGTATTAAATCTACTGCATATCTTTAATAAGGGCAGCCTTTTTCATCTTTCAACTCATACCAGTAATTGTTATTACCAACAAAGTAGTGCTTGGGTCTTTTAAATATTTGTTCTGGCTTTCTATGTCATCATGATATCAGGATATATCATTTTTACCTTAATCATCTGCCTTTTTTCGCTGAATCATGGTCATAACTTGATTCTGTGAGTCTGTAAGCAGCTGTCTTTGGGTTTTATTTTCTAACTAACGAGTCTCAGAAATTGAGCATTTCAATACTAGTGTTTCTAAGTCACAGTCCAGGAGTTTTTCAAGGTAAACTGAAATGAATGGTGAACTGTGAGTCCTTGCTTTTGTCAGAAGCAAAGCTTTCCACTATATATATTTCTACAAATAATGTAAAGTGTCAATCTGTATGATTACTAGGAGAGAAGTATAAAACTGATGTATATCTTTCAGAGAAATATGTACTGTTTTCAAATAAGAAGGGCAAGTAAAAAAAAATCAGTCATGCTATTTTTGAAAGTATGTCTCAAAAAACAGGAATATTTCTGTCAAGTTGATAATTTGCATGAATATGATTTTTAATGGTCAACATATACACTTAATTAAAGGAAGCTTTGCATCTTCAAGATGTCTAATAAGCGTCTTCATGAGATTCTTACCGGATTGTACAATGAAAAAAAATCACATTAAAAAGCTCTTATTGTAGCAGATAACTGGAGCTGGTAAAACAAGAAATTGAGAACATGTGGCTTACCAGAACATTTTAATGAGCATAACATTCTCGGTAGAAAAGAGTTGTCTAATTTGAATGAAGTCATCTAATTTTGCTCTTCACAGGAACTGACAAGCAAAATAAAAGTACAGGCTATGCAGAACTCTCTTATCTTGTTACTGTGTTGGTTGTACTGTATTATTAGGAATAAAGGGTGTAACCTATTTGCTGTACCAGAAATGGTGACTACTCTCTTGCTTTCCACTTGATTTCAAGAAATTAGAACTTGCATTGTGTTATGAAGACTAATAATTCCAAGTTTCCAACAGTTTTTTTGCCAGCAGCTGAGGCATAAGAAGGGATAAATACGCATTCACTTTTTCTCATGCTTTTGTGCAGTGGTTAGTCTTTTATGCCACTATACTCACAATCTCTTAGTTTTAATAGCTCATAATGCTGACAGCAGCAGCAATGCTTTCCCATTATGTAGCTGAAAAGTTTTAAATGGAATAACATGAAATAGATAAAGTTTGAATAAGAGATTTGAGATTTCTTTTTTCGTAACATAAATACAGTGAATAGATTAACACTGACAGTTATCAGGGAGGAATTAAGCCTAAGATCATAATAAAAGATGTTCGGTCTCTGGGATATCTTTGAGGTATTACATCATTCCTTATATCTTGCTCATGGCATTTTTGCCACGGACAGCAAAATCAGCCTTCTTTGTTGTACAACTATTTGGAATGCCAGATGTGCAATAAGGCTTATTCATGCGGGCTTATCTCATGCAACCTGTGGCAGGCACTGTATTTTTATAGTGCCAAGCACAATGATGTCTATAAATATAGTGTGTTCAAAGCCAACAGTAAATGTCTGAGTAGTTTCAAAAGGTTGTGAGCACACCTATGGCAGAGAGCAGACAACCTCATTTTGCTGCAGCTGATCCAGTCAGGAGGTTACTTCCCATTTCCCTGCCAAGGAGTATCATTTTTTTTCAGATGGGCTGGCAAGCTGCTCAGGTATGAATGCTGTCTAAGCTGTTTAACTTAGAATGAAATGACTTTAAAAAAGAACTACAGTTAATCTGTTTCAGCTAACCTAGCTCAATTTGACTTGAAGAGGTGAAGGAGCACTTAATCAGGCATCTAAAAAGTAAAAGTAGCATTTGCTAAGGTAGCTGTGCAGGAAGCAGAACAGTGTCTCCTTGTAGAGTGCTTGTCTGTCTGTGTGTCTTCTGGACTAGAGTTGAATTAGTAGTCCAGGAGAGGATCAGTCTACATGCATTTAATAGAGGAAGAGGACATCTGTATGCCTTTTTTATACTTAGGCTTTTGGGTTAAGAGGTTACTTGTGCACATGATTTAAGAGCAGTCAAGAAAACAAAACAAAAAGCAGCAAGGTAAACTAAAATGAGCCATGCTGATACACACTTATTTTTTGTCTATCCTCATTTTTTGATACTTGGAATCATTAGGAATTCATTTGGTATAAAAATGGTTGGGAGTATGCATTCATTTTTCTTGTGTGACCTCTTCTTTCTGTAAAACAGAATTCAATATTGGACACTTTAGTAAAAAGAGCATGTACTTATTTGTTTTCAATCGTAAATTCGTTTTGTTTTTCAATCCTATGAGTTTTCCACTCCTACTTTAGGCAAGGCAAAATTTACTTTTTTTTTTCCTTCAATTTGAGATGTGAGAAAGTAAGTCACTCTGAAGTAGATTAAACTTCTACCCTCTACCTCTGTTGCAATTCACAACATAAAAATGTAGTCTTAGGTGGAAAAAAGTATTTCAAATATAGGAGAAGAAATGGGATTTTTTTTCTAAAATTTGTATATGATTTGTGATAAAGAATTTAATGCCACAAATATTTCTGTGCAACTTATAGATACAATGCCTTACTTTCATTCAGTTATTCTATGTCATAATACTGATTTCGTATAGCACAGTTAAATAAAAGGTAATATGAAATCTACTAGATTAGTTTTTAACATTTGTACAATGGCCAAATATAAAGGAAGGCCTCTTTAATTCCTTCAGAGTAAAATACAGTGTTGATAGTGTGTATAAATCCAAACATTAAGTAATGACAATTTTTAAGATTAACAAAGAAACATGAGAAGTTTGATACAGGTACAGAGAAGTTTGATGTCATAGTTTGTAACAAAAATCTATCTGACTTTTTTTCTCCTGTTTATGAGAAATGCAAGGCAGAAATGAAAAGAAGTTGTATTCTAGCCTGAACTTTTACAGATGCAAATACTTACACTCTAATCCACTATGGACACTGTTGAGTCCAGCTTAATAAAACTCTTCTTCTCTAAAATTAAATACTTCACATGCACTGAGGATGGAGTTCTTAGGATTTTGGCTTAATCAATGTCCCATTGAGCTCACTAAGAAATTTCCTCCTTCACCTACTTCTTATAATTAACCAAGAAGTTTAATGTATTTTAATGGAACATCTAGCATTGCCTCCTGCTGCAGTAAAATAGACCATTCATCTTTTGCTTCTGTGGTAGTTCGTGTTTTACTAGCACCTATTTCCAACTTCTTTTCTCAAAATATATTAATTAGTAGTTATAACAATGGCTTATTGTAAGATGGGGCTCAAAGGCTTGAGAGTAGCTTAGTGAAATATTTCACCTACTGAGTAGTACAGCCATTATAGCTCTTGAGAGAGGGGAGCTATAGATTTTATATGATTCACTTAACAAAATGGACCAAAGGTGAGTGTGAGGTGATCCTTAACAGGGTTATTGGTACTGAAGAGAGCAAATCAAGAAATAGGACTATCTACAGGATTACAAGATTATCTTCTGCTGAATTTGCACTGTAAAGAATCACATGTAATATGCAATAGAGGAAATGAATGGGGCTGTTAGATTTGAAAGAGGTCTTTGATTACAGCAGTGCTGCCTTTCTTATAAAATGTGGAAAAGTTGTGGGGTACAGAGTCAGAAAAGAGTTAAATAAGAACAGTAGAAGAAAAAGTTTTACTCAATGCCAGATAAGCTGCAGTTTAATGTGGACCTTACCTGGCCGTATTTATGTTGAGTAATTTCAGTCATCTGAGATGAAATTTTAACAGTCTTTTGGCAAGTGTATTTGTCAGACATAACCTTTTAAATATAACTCTTTTTCTAATCGACTACCTCTGTCTGATAGACTAATGTCTTTCTGGCTGCAGTTGTCTAATTCTGTAAGACCATCTCAAATTAAAAGTAAACCACTGGATGTAAAATCCTGTCAATCTTTCACCTGATGTTCTGCCATTTAGCTCAATAGATAAATGTGAGTAACTTCAGTGCATGCCCTCAGGCATCACCATTCCTGATTTCTCACTAAACTTCTTATTTGAATAGATAATACACTGTACACTGAGCTTACTATTTATGAGGAGATTTTTACAGTGATTTCAGCTTTGGTATTGTCATTTTCAAACAAATCTTTTGTAGTATCCCTAATACAGCTACAGTGAACATCTCTCTGTGTTGTCTGGGAGCAGCAGGACACATTTATAAGATTATAAGTCCTACATGTGAGAGTCTGGCAGATTGCCATTCATCAAGAATCAAGGGCAAGCTATTAACAGCTTTAGCTATGTTAGGTGTATATCTTCATTCTCTTCATCATTTACACTATCAGAGAATAAATTCTGTGTGGCTCCTCATGGTTTTCTACTCTCTGTGCCTCAGGAGGTACACAGACAGACAGTTTTGATCTATCGAGTGCATGGAGTACAAATATGTGCTCAATGTAAGCTGAGAATATGGGTGGAACTTGCCTGTTCATCTCCGTTAATGTGCATCAGTTTAAGATTCAGCTGCAGTCTAGTACTCCTTCCAGAAAGCGTTTATCTTTTCGAATACCGTCATACTAGCCCATAAGATTTCCTCTTGAGCTGCAATGTTATCGACAGTGGCAGGTCAGTCAAGTACACTCTTTCTTGGTTGATTTGACCTGCTTCAGCAGATTAGTTTAGTCTAATAAAAGAAACCAGTGTTTGCAGTCACTGTCTGGATAATCCAAATAATGTTGTCCCCTTTTAATTGCATTCAGTGTCTCAGCAGAAGGATTCAGTCATCGATGTGATAGAAGTAAAGATGTGCAGGCAAGATTAGAGGAGTGACTCATATCCAACAGTCAATATTTCCATTGTTTCTCTGTGGGCCAAACGCTAGAATTAGGGTCAGAGAGTTAATCTGTGCATCAGGGTAAGCGAGTGGTGAGGAAAGGATAGCAAAACGAGTTGGTCAAGGCTACAGTGAGAAGCGTGGGATGTATTGACAGGTAAATTGTGAAGGAAAAGCAGCGACTGAGAGAAACGAGCCACTGGGATGGAACTGAATGGGTCATTTGAATGAATGGAGAAGCAGGAACAGAAGAGTAATGATCAAGTTAGGCAGCTGTACACAGGAAAAGCTAATTCTATTCTCCCTATTTTTGTTTGTTAAGTAAACTAAACCAAATTAAAAATGAACAGTTATTGTAGCCTAGAGACTTTGGCAGTCTTTGCTTTTTATAATGACTGATTTACAAGGGGAAAGGCATTTCAGCTAATCTAGTTTTAAAAGCACTTACAAATGGGGAGGAAAGAATTTCTCCTTGCTTTGACCACTGGCCAGAGATAGTGTGAAATCAGGATGTGTATAGCAGTATATTGGGAGTTAAAAGTGTTGTCAGGGAGGCCATGGTGAACAGAGAGAGATGGCTGAGTTCATTTTCAGTGACCATTATGGGTGTTGGATTTAACCTGTACAAATTACATATCTTTCCTGCAAGCAGTGTGTTTGTCATTACATGCTTCCTGGATTTGGCTGCCCAGATGAAGATGTGGTAGAAGTACTTTGTGGTTCTGTCCTCTTGTATCTTGCATAGTTGGGGTTTCATCTTACAAAGTATGGAAGGAAAAAAAGGAAATGCTTATCCAAACTTAGAAACAGTCCTGGGCTCTGTAGTTTAGCCCAAGCTCTAAGACTAGACTTGTACCTAGACTATAGGCTTTATAGGTAAGGAGCTGAATGGAACTAACAACCATGTTCTTTACTTTCTGTCTGAGTTCTTACTACTTTTACTCATTATAGAAATACCTTTTGTGCACCTTACGAGCTTTCTTCCCACATTTGGCAGTGTTTATACAGTTCTCTCTCAGCTAATAAGATGAGCCCATGAGTTTTATTCATTGTTATTATCCTTGCACCCTGCTTTTGAAGAGATAGGAGAAAAAAAACTTTAAAAATATCCCTGCATGCCTGCCCCCAGCCCTGTTAAAAAACTCCATGAGCAGAGCATATTTTATGTCACTTAGCAATATAAATGAGCAGTAAAAGAAATTAAAATTACATTTAGCTGTGTTATAAAGCACTGCATATGAGAGAGGAACACTGAAAAGGGCAGAAGGTAATGTTACTTGCACAACTTGTATGATTACGTGAATAAAGCAAACAGAAGGCCTGTCAATTCCTGCTTATCATACTGCCCCATTTGGATAATATACATCTTCAGAGTTAACTAATTAATGGGTCATATCATCTACAGTAGTTACAAATTGCCCATAACTTTGCTATGGTCGGTGTAACTAGAACAATTTACGCAGTAGAAGATCTAATGTCAACACAGAAGAAAAAATAGTATTTTATTCTCATTATTATCCTCACTGTCAATATGTACTGTACTTTTACGTGCTACATTTCCTTCAACACATGGTAAATATTTGCAGACCTCCACAGTTTGCTTGAGCTGGACCACAGGTGACCTCCTGTCATCATTCAAGTGTTATCAATTAATTCATCAACCAATATGATCTGATTCCTACTTCATAAAAGCATGTGATCAAACAAGTTTCTTTCTGGAACGCTACGCAAGTAAGACATTGAACAAACTAATTCTTCTGTGACTTACAGTCCTTGGCAGTACTTTTTTGGTCTCTTGTGGGGGGGAAAGAAAGCACCTTTTTTGTCTTATTGTCTAATGTCCCCATTAAGAGTTTCAGTTCAATTTTTGTCAAGGAAAAGGTCATGAAGGATAGTCTACCCTAAGCAGGATGTGTATAATTAATTACTTAAAATTATGCATACTTATTGTAAAAGGCATTATTGTGTTCATTTTTATTTGAAAGCAGTATTGAATACCAAATATACTGAGGTTTTATCACTGAGATATAAAAGGCCCTTCTTTCTGATGACAGTAATAGAGACTATTTCTATATCTGAAAGACATAACACCTTGAAATACTACTCATTCTCCTGGAGTTTTGTTTTATAAAATATACATAATTCAAAAGGCACTGGATGGTGAAACTACAGAGGCAAATTACAGGAGTTATTAAAAATTCTCTTTCAAGCTAATATCAAGTCATCAAAAACTGAATACTCCTGACCCTTTTACCAAACTATAAATTAGCGGCCTAATGGTAATATTCAGATGGGCAAAAGAAATATAAGCTTCTTTTGATGAAAATAATATAAGAAAGTGCTTCCCTACTGTGAATCATCTTAACTTGTGAAATAGCATTTTGGTACAACGATCTTTGCAGAGGGCACAGCAAGCTGGCACAAGTAGAAACAAAAGATGAAAGCAACTCGGCATCTCTTGCCAATCTTTTATTCTCTTTTTAGTTATTATATAAAATCGGAACATTTCAAAGCACCTCTATATATTTGCTTAAAAAACAAATCGTTAATTTGGCTAATAAACTATTCTCTTTACAAAATCATTAGCTAAGGCTATAAATTAAGCCAAAAATATAACATTGGCCATATTTAATAATGTAAATATTTTCCTCTACCTGCTTTTACTGCAGCATTAATATTTGTCTATATAGCTATGTATACAAAGAAAGATTATTATAAAATTGTGGAGATATTATATTTTTTTCTCCATAAATATATGCTATAGGAAAATCTCTTTTAAGAGGGAACTACATGTTCTGTGCAGAATTTTGATCCTCATAGTATCCCCCTTCCCATGTCATTTGTTAAGATCAATAGTAAATCTTGCATAGCCACTTCTAAAATTTTTCAGAGTAGGAGAAATCCTCTATAATATAAATTTTATTGTGTTACATTGGTCACTTTTTTGGTGATGGAAATCTAGCTGCTATTCCTCATGTGTGTTAATCTTATCTTTTTTATTCACATAGAAAGCAGGCATGTGTGCCTTTCTCATCAATTACTTAACTTTCTTTTATTCCCCTCATAGACATCCTCACTCCCCATAGACATTAATCTAACATAACACTTGAGCATGTGTTTAACATTAAGCAAATGACTAGTGCTATTGAAATATGGTAGTCAATGACATAGGTATCATTTGCTATAAAGGAATTGAAATAACTTCAAAGATCCGAGTTATATGTACCCAAGTTATGTAGCTCTACATACTTTTTTTTTTTTTTTTAATACATTTACATTGTTAAAATGCTTAGTGGCAGTACCCTTGATTTTAAACAACTGAAGTCACTACTGAAGCATATACTTTTCTTAATATGTGGTCCTAGTTTATCTCACAAGGTTACTAATGATACTGAAAAAATAAATCAGTAAATAGAAATTGAAATTTACTTTGCACTTATATTTTCACAATTCTAAATAGGTGGTGCGTGTTTTTTTGGTTTTTTTTTTTTTTTCATGATTCATTTAATTGCCTCTGAAGTATCTGTATCTGATTTAAAAGCTTGTTCTAATGAGGATAGGTCTTTCCACCCACAGATCTCCACTCATTCATAGGACTCCTACTGAAGTGAAGGAGATTTTGTTTCTGAGTGAAACTCTTGTTGTTTTCTGCTGCTAAGTAGGATACTTTACATAGTTGTTAGGATAATAAGGGTTGTTAAAAAGGAGAGCTTATGGTGATTAAGGGGATATGTGTCAGTTGTTAATGAAGGCTTTTTTATAGCTCTTAAAAGCTCCCAGACTTTTTAGTGCAGTGTATTCTGTATCACAGTGTGTTTTGGAGTATGACACTAGTTAGGTTTAAGATTATGATCCACAATACAAATAAATAATTGTTGTCAAAAAATAAAAAATAAGATGGCCAAGTACTTGAACATAGAATCAACCACAGACTTTAATCATTGCCATATAAGAATAACTTCAAGTAGATATTGAATTGAACAGATATTTCTCTCTATCCCTTGATGTTATTGTATCCATATTTTCTTTGTTCCGGGTGAAACACTTCAATGGTTCAGCAATCACTAAGTTGATATTGGTGGATGGTTTAGGTATTTTTTTTTGTGTATTAAGGTTATGTGATTGCTGAACAAGAAGGTTTTGTTGGAGTTTAAAACATTGTTGTGATAAAAAATAATTTCTGAGAAAAAAGCCAACGGACATATTTCTCGGAGACACTAAAAATGACTAGCTATCTTTCATACATTTCCTGTTGTCCATGTAAAAAGGCTCAACCATGAGCAAATTTGATGGGATTATGAAGAGTGAGGGGGGTGAAATGAAAAAAGATATACAAACACATTTTAGAACCTGATTTTAAGATGATTAATTCAAAAACTGGCATATTCATGTAGAACTGGCTGTCACTGGCAATATTATAATAATAAGTATTCTTTCTTTTGTAAAACCGATTCTTACACAGAATTACCTATTCAGTCTTTACTTACAATCTTATTTTTCTCATTATTTAATGCAACTTTCCTTGAGATTTAAAGCTCATTTATAGTTGAAGGATATCTCTTAACATATTACAAATGACAACTTTTATCATGTAAATGAGAACATACTGGTCACGGGGTTTCATAGAACAGCAGCATCACCTCTAGTGTTCTACAAATGGGAGGGCAAAGTCCAGAAAGAAGCATCCTGCTCTAAAACCTTCTCTGCTTCAGTTCATTGGGCATTATGATAATTAGATCATCTGTCTAAATAGGATCCATATGGTGATTTTTCTGTAAATGTTTTCTTTATTTGAACACAATGTATTAATCTATTTGCAGGTCCCCATTGAAATTAACCTTGGAGAATGGGCAGTTAGAATTGGAGCTGAGTAGCAGAGCAGTTTCTTCTTCTTTGGAGTAGAAGTGTTAGGGATATTATACATATAAACTCCAAATCTGAAGGCTAAGGAATCTGTTAAAGATTAATAGCCATAGACATACAATCCTTAGACGTTTCTTTCTAGAGGGGAAAAAAAGGGAAATTTTATTGCACCCTGGTTCAGTATATGATTCTAAGAAAGTTACAATTCCGCTTACATGGATGCTGATATTGCTTTGTTTCCTGTGTTTTGTATAAATAGTTTTACTAATGACAAATTGGATATTTATGGTTTTGAGATGGTAAAAATAATATATACATTTTGACTATATACCAATAGTTGGAAATTAGGTAATTTCCCCATTTATTTCTTTATTTTTTGGCCTGTTTATTTTTGTTGTTGTTGTTTTTCTGAGGCACACACAGCACATAAAAATGTGAGGTTGCACTGAAATGTGTGAAGAGGTCCAAATGACCTGTAAGCTTTCTGTTTCATGCAATGGACCAGATTCTCAGAATATTGCCTGCACAAACGTGCCAGAGCTGTGTGCCTATAAGCATACACTGAAGGGTTATGCTGAATTATAGCCATCATATGCATGATCACTGATTGTGTTTGCAGTGTTGGCCTTGCACAAATAACTGTTCTGTTAATATTCAAGCTAGTTCCAGCATCCTCGGATCCCGTGGTAATGGGGGTAACATAATTTCAGTAGAGGGGAATGATCTCTGAAGACAGAGCAACATGGTCCCATTTGATTGCCAAAGCAAGTGCTGACCTCAAAGCAAAGAAACAGAGCTAATCTAAAGAACAGGCTAGCACTTTCCTGCTCTATGCTTCTTTTATACTTTTCAATTTTAATTATATTCCTTCTAATTTCTCCCATTGGTAATAATAATCAGG
This sequence comes from Nothura maculosa, assembly GCA_032353885.1. Lineage (NCBI taxonomy): Eukaryota > Metazoa > Chordata > Aves > Tinamiformes > Tinamidae > Nothura > Nothura maculosa. The sequence continues at coordinate 2,206,121 of JAUBOD010000326.1, read as the reverse complement.
TAGCTTGATGTTTTCCTGCTTTGACAATCCTAGAAGTATGAACACAGCGAATTTCAACATGTTTCTGTGGGAAGGTTTCCTAGTGAAAATAGAAATAGACTACTTCACTTGGTTCTGGTGCTACATTTTAAGAATACATGGTTCTTATACTCTTTTTCTGGGAAGACCTTATATCAAATGCTCAGATCAGAGATACTCGATTCAGAAATTATCCAAGCAGTTTACAGTTAGTGACACCAATTTTGTTTTAAACAATAGCAAATCAACAATCAATACTCTGGTTCTGCAAATCTGCAAATCTTAGCTAGAATTCCATAAGAGCAGCCAGCTGAAACACAGAAGTAGTTCAAATTCAAGTAAACTTGAATTTTACAAAACAACATCATCTTACTTAAATTTCTGTAGAGGGCACTTAAATTATTATTGATAATCATTTTTTTCAATGATCTGAACATAAAACAGAGAGGTCAATGGAGAAGGATCTCCATCATACATTGTTAAGACAGTCACTATTCTGGAAGCACTCTGAAATGATCTTGGAAAAAGGCAGCCTGATAAAGGACTATTGCATCCATTTTCTGTGTTCTGACTGGTTGGCCTTGCGTAACAGTTAGGTGACAAGAGACCTGTCAGGCGTAACAAGGCAGCCAGCCCCTGCGGCTTCACAGCAGGCTATCTCCAAGGTTGCTTGCATTATTTTTCTGAGGTAATGTTAGAAAAACTAATTAACAAACAAGAAATCCGCTTTTATGATTGATGGATAAACAAAGACATTTTACTGGGTTGTAAGAAAGTTGAGACATTTTGGGACATCTGCCCTGCTACTGGAAGGGATGAATCCAGTAAATAATGGTGAAGGGCCTCCATTGACAGTGAGCAATGTTTTCCTGAATAGAGAATATTGAGAATCTTTACTAACTTGGACATATTGGTACAGAAACTCTTTATAAATTCTGAGTTGAGTTGCTAGATTAGATTCTTTTTAATGTATTTTGTTATCTGAAAGATTTTTGCATTTTCTTGTTTGAGGTAGGTATTTTTATGATGATCCTATGATTGTTTGATTTCTTGCTAGGAATTAAGTCCCCCCACCTAAATTGAAAGATCTGTTCTTAAATCTGAGAAATTCACTGTTTTCACATTTCTGCATATTTTACATTTAAATGGCATATTTTCATATGTGCCTTTGTAATATACATCATTTTATCTCTTAAATTTCAGCACTAAGTTTCAAAGCTTAGCTGCTTTACCACAATCAACTGAAAAAAAAGTAAAAGAAAGTCAAGAACTTCAGAATAACCTAACGTCAAAGAAAAAAATCTTCCCTGACCTGGGAGTCTTGCTGGCCAGCATCTGTTTCAAGAACAGAGGCAAGTATTGTTTGAAGCTTCCTCATGTACTGATCACAAATTTGTGTACTTTTGGCTCTCCACATTCTTTTCCTAAAAATACCTCTTAAATATATTTCACTTGTGGTTCAGCAGTCACTCAGAGCTAGGAAACCTTGGTGAGGTCTCAGCCTCATTCACTGGTCAGTATGTGAACTGTTTAGCATGGCCACGTTATAATGAGCAGTTGATTCCAACTTGATTCACTTCTGTCTTTATTAGCCTGCTCTTCCAGTCAATTATGATTTTAGTAGCTGTGCAATCTTGAGCAATTTTTTTTTCCTCCTGTTACAGGTATTTTGGAGTTTATTAGATCTGTCCTTCTTAAATTGTATTTCCTTTCCACCTTCTTTCTTTTCAGAAACTTTTTCATCCTCAGTTTCAGTTTCTCTGCAATTTTCTTTTATTTTAATAAGGCTAAATAAAATGTTACTGATGATTAGTACAAGAGGTCAGAAGCCACTTCTGTGTGACTGTGTTGGACCTTAATCTCCCTCTAGATATTAGAGTCAGGAGTGCATTAGAGAATAGAACAGTGGAGATTTTGAGTGAAGGTGGTTCCTACTTTTGAGGCTGAGGCTGAATGAAAGAGTGGCAGAGATATTCCAGATGGACCAAAATAAAATTAAATAGCTCCACTCTGAAGAGTGGAGATATGGGAAAATAAATGGAAAGAAGAGAATGGTGAAGAGCAGGGAGAAAATTACCCATTTTGCATATAAATGATGTAATTACCCCCTCAGCTTCTCAGGCAGAAGTTGACATCCCTAATTAAAATAATTTTATGATCTTCCGGGGACAGATATACAAAGGCATAAAGAGAAGCAAAAAATAACAAATACAAACCTAACCAACATCAGCAGCCATTTTTACAAAATAATTTTGCAATAGGACAGATGATGTACATGCAGTCTCAGCTTTATAACAAATTATCAGGCTTGTATTTTATTTCAGATGATTCACGGAATTCGATATAAAAGCCAGAAGCTGAAAAAAAACCTTTTCAGCGGAGAAAATGATGATGACACAATATGAGGACAGGGAATTGAAAGCCTACTTGGACTGAATTTCATTGTTTTCTTCTGATTAATACTGGAAATTGAAAGCCAGTGTGTTTAACCTGTGCTGATGCTACACTAGCTGTAATTAAGCATGAGAATATGGACTTACAACTTATGCATGCTGATTGTTTCATACAAAACCGGTACGTGCTTTATGAAAACCACAACAGAGGAGTCCAGGTACTAAAGACTGACATTGTTATTTGTTTAATTGATCTAGAGTATTCCAACAGATACTCACTTTCCATTTGTCCAGTAACATAAGTAGTTAAGGAATGTTCTGCAGCCTGAGGTAGTAAGAGGATGTATAATTTTTAGTCATGCAGGAAGCAGTGTTGTTCTACAAAGCCAGACAAAGCCTAGCAAGTGTAACAAATCTGGAAAATTCCGTTATCGTGTGCCTCATCTTATCATTCATATCATCTGACTGGCTGATTTAAGGTTGCTAAGAGACTTGACAGAACAACTTGTTAATATTACACACTGCATGGTAGCGATTGATAAATCAATTGTTACCACTAATTTTACTCAAATATAGTGATAGCTCAGTAGTCAAAAGTTTTCTGAAGAATGTCCTTGTGCAATCACTTTTTTTTATTTCTCCCCTCCACCACTGATTGTCTTTTGCATTTTGTAAGCATTTTCTCAACATCAGAATTAAGATGTCAAGATAAAGTGAAGGAGAATAACCTTATCCTGAGACACAAATTCAGAAAATCAGGTAAGAAATCTTATAAGAACTGATGTTCCTGTCCTGTAATCAGTAATATTATGGTAGGGACTAAATTTTGACTAAATTAGGAAAATTAAATCTTTCTTGACAGATTTTCATGTCAATTCCAGATTCACTTAATGAAACCAAACAAAATATTTTAAGCTTCAGGAAGGCTTTGGATTTGGTGCTGCTGAAGGGATAGACATCATTTCAAGTGCATTAGTTCTAAGCTAATTCGTTCTGCCCTAATTAATATGATTCATTCATAGACCGTAGAGCCTGGAATAAACATTTTGGTTTATGAACTAATTAAATATTATCTACTACACCATGTGCTTAGTTCTTCAAGTTTATTTATACAGGTATGAAACTTAAAGTTGTAGGACAATTTTAATTCTCTCCTTGCAGGTTGAAATTTTGGAAACTGATATGTCGGTGGAAAAATGCTTAGAATTTTAAGCATATATTAATGATAAAAATCCATTTCAATTATTTTATCTGGAAAGTATGTCTGAAATGGAAAGATGAATCTTTCTTATCTCTTATGCTGTTTATGTTTGTTTTGGAAAAGCAAAAAAAAAAACCCTGATAGATAACAGTATTAATTGAAAATATCTCTCAGGTTATGTTTTTTCATGAGGTTTTCTTCTGTGGCAATTCTACCATGAAAGTCTTCATGCCTGCCCATCCGTCTGCACTCTCTTCTCAGCTGCAGGTTTTTGACTGTGAGAGAAGCCTCAGTAGACACTTCTGGCAGAGTCAAGGGGGCTACTTTGGCTGGGGAATTGAGTGCCTGTGAGCAAGAGGACTAGCAAGGCAGTAAGCTGACATTGCTGCTCAGGAAAGTGTTCCTAAGGCCATTGCTGCTAGAATTATTTTAGGAGGCATCGTCCGTTTAATTGGCTTCAACTCTTTGTGAGTGATTACTGTGCCTCTGTTAGAGATGGAAAAGTAAATGCGTGACTCTTCCTCAAACTGCTTCACCTGGCAACCTGGCACGTTAGTGAAACTGCACTGATCTTGCTTCAAACTAAAAGACGGGGCTGTAAGCGGTTGTGGCTGAGAGGCAGATGTACATTCAGTTCTCCCAATTCTTCTAGTTGACAGCTAAGATAAGCAATAAGGCTTAGGAATCCTTTAAGTTATTCTGGTGTGAGCAGTTGCTGTTTTGTGTAGAAACTCCCTCTGTAATAGTGGCTATTGGCGGTGTGAGCACAGGCTATTTAATGGATAACAGACTGGCCCATGAATGTACATTGAATAAGTAATGTTTTTGCAAAAAAAAAAAAAAAAAAAAAAAACTTGTGTGCAGGACTTTGAAGAATCTCGGTAGAGAAGATGTGCAGTCAGAGTAAAATAGTATGCTTGCAGACAAATAATGGCCGTTAGCTTTTGTCATGTGAGAGAATGGCATAATTCTACCCTTTTTGCTTGAAAAACAGAAAATCAGAGAGAAGAGAACAACATAAAGCTCTGATGCAGTGAAAGGGCCTCCTTTGGGTATCCCGGATATTATGATCTAGAAAATACATTCAGAGGTAAGGGGGTATTCTCAAAAAGAAGTTTGAGGCAAGTAATAAAGTGTAGAACAATCCATCCTGGATTTGGATTTTGGATTCTACTGAGACATTCAGTATACATTCGTGTCCTTTCGGTTAGAGAATCAAGATTTATTTGTAGAATATTTGACTTGAAAACAAATATATGGCTTTTCAACTTCTTTGTAAAGACATATATACATCTTACTGAAAGTCATATGCAGTCTATACTGTGTATACTTTTTATTTATTTCCAGTTTTTGGAGTGTGTATATTAATCTCTCTTTACCCTGTTTCTCAAGAGATGTACATAGATGTCTATATACCAGCATTTATCTTTCTGTTTAGTGCCACTGTGTGGATAATACATCACTAGAGCAGTGGTGCTAGTTATGATGTATGACACTAACATATCACAAAAGCATTACCACTTCAATGATGTATTATTCAAAACATGGAATTAAACAGAAAGATCAATATAATACAGGTCCCTAATTTTTTAAGGTGGGTTAGAAGGCTTTAAATTAAAGGAGATAGGCTCCACATGGTTTTCTTAGGAGGCTCAGTACACAGCATTAAAAAACTGCCACTTACTATATAGACTAAATAGTAAGTAACTGCCATTTACTATACAGATTAAATAGTAAATTTAAACTAGTATACATGTGCTATTTGGTATATAACCTATTTTGTACAAAAAAAATAAGTTTGTTTTATGACTGGTAAAACTCTTCAAGTCTTGTTCTCTTTATGTTTGTATCCTTTGCATCCTCATCTGCATTATGTTCAGTTTTCTTCCACTTTCTTTTTACTAAATATCTTCCACTAAATATCTTTCCTCTTTCCACATTAGCCTATTCTCCAGCTGCAAGGATTGCTACCTGGCAGCTCATGGTGCACCCAATGCAGATAAAAATATTTGCCCTGTGAGGGCAATAGACAACCTTATCCTTCATAGGCAGCCGTTATTTTAAGGCCTTTGCCTCCTTTTCTTAGGGAGCTGACTTGAAGCCCAGCTGCAGTATATCGCTTCTCTTAAAAACAGTGTTACTTTCATTAACACTGTTTCTTGGATTTGCATTAAAATAAATTTGTCTTTAGGATTGTTCGCTTTAGTTTCCCAGCACTGCCAAATCTTTAAGTATTTAATAATCGTATTGCAGATAGACCTTGAATAATAAATGTGGAGTTTATTTTATTTCAGTACCATAAGTCCTTCCAAAGTGCTTATACCATATTTTCCTCCTTTGCTCAAAGAGATGAAGTGGGGAAAAAAATATCTGCCAGGTTTGGACATTCACATTCTTTAAGAAGAAACTCCAGACATTATTGCAAAACAAGATTAAAACTGAGACAACTGACAGTTTGGGGCTTGTCTGTCTTTCAAGTAAATAAAAACAGTCCCACAATAAGCCAGAAAAACTTTCCTGTGTTACAAAGGCCTGGCTCCTAAACATCTCAACAGGAGGAAAACTGACTGTAAGTATCTATTTCTTTTCTATGTTCTGTAATTTTACAAATAATCTTTACATTATTCTACCTTCTTATACTTATCATGCAGTCACATCAGTGTCTCTGGTTGAATTCTCTGTTTATTAATCTCTTTAACCTGATATCTAACCAATACTTTCCTGTTACAGTTTTAGGATACTATTTTTAACCTTTTTTTTTTTTTTAGTTTAATGCAATCCATTTTCTGCCTTGACATTATTTCCTTGAATCCTTAAAGATTATACATTTTTATATGTCCTTCACCTGTTTTGCTATAAGATTTATAAATTAAGTTCCATTGCTTGCTCTTCCTCAGTCAGTCATCCAGTGTACTACTATAGGCATATACGTTTCCCTAAAGCTCAGAACATGAAAACATTAAACTTGAAGAGGGCAGTCTGTCAGCCTCTGTCTGTTGCTGTAGTATACTACTTATAGACATTCTTTGTCAAAGAGAGCTATAATTAATCTTGCAAGAAATGAGAAGTTCTAATTGCTAGATATTTTTATCAATTTTTGCTAGTATTCACAAAATGATAGAAGGTTTTTATGCCTTTGACATGCTGTATTTCTCAGGCCAATGGCTAAAAATAGAAGATTTTGATGATGTATCCCTGCTAGTATGATGTCAGAGCACTACATCCCAAAGGCACTCATTTTCTTTAGAATCAATATTTGTGAAAAGGAATGTTATCTGGTTAATGTGTTTTAGATGTTTAATGTATTTTTTCCTAAAATTACATTTTCAAAAAGAGGATTTCTAGAGCAGTTAGAGAACAGGGAAATCATTCAAATTGTGTAATATCCAAACTACTGTGCTTCATGGAGGTCATCGCAGTTTACATCTCTTAACCTTAGATAATGTGCTTATAAGTTCATTGAGCTCTACTATTTTATACTTTAGATGCTCCTATTTAGATGCTAGTACTTAGATGCTAGAGAGAGCTGTGTCTGTGTAGACAAGCATCTCAAGATGCACACCTCTTCTCCAACTTCCTTTTCTATTTTCATGTTGTCATGATAAGTGAATTAGCAAAATGGGCCAAATGACGGTTTTGGTTATATTTGCTCCCTGTGATGTCACAGGATTCCAGTGCAAACAGATATAGAATTTATCCAAGTAGTATCTATGAAAAAGTTGCTATTTTGGATAGGGAACTGAATCCTGTATTGCTGCCACATAAAAGAGAGTGACTTCATTTAGAGAGAAGTAATATGTTAGGGTGGATTATGCTGTTGAATACATATAAACATAGATTCAAATATAAATGATCAGTGTGCTTGTGTGTATCTGCACACTTATTTCTGTTTTTTTGTATATACACATAAGTACATATATGCTAGTAATTTGTATGTTTATGTACTCAACATCACCAGCTCTATAATAAGGTACACTTTGGATGATATTTGAAAAAGACTTTGTGCAGACATAGAATAGAATACAGTTCTTTCTTAAAAAACATATAAGTAATATCTGCATTAATCTGAAATTTTATTTTAGTGCCAAGTTATCAAAAAGTTAAAAGGGGTGGGAAAATCTTTTATGATAGTAAAGAAACATAAATTTCTCAGTTGTATTTAATGTAGAATTTCTTTGTAACAACATGGATCTCTGTCTCTGCTTCATCTCAGCTCTAATCAAGCTCTTCTACAGTTATAAGGAACCCTTCTTATTCACCTGCTATTCAGTGACCTACAGTTCTTTCAGTAATAACATTCTTTCTAAGGATCTGTGTAGATATTACTTTGATCTGTACTAGTTGCTGGTAAGATATTTTACAGTGAAGTTAAAGTAATGTCTGGAGCATTCTAAATCATAGTCTTTTAAGGTAAATATAAGTATGCATGTATTATGTCAGAGAAATATTGAAAGTAGTGAAGGGATGTGCCAATTATTGGAAGCTACTGCAGAAGAGGCAAAAAAGAGATGAATACAGTTCAACTGACAATCATAAGTAGAAAATACAGTTTTACTATTATTATTATTTTAGAACTGTGTTGAATGTAAAAAGGTAGATGGGAGCCATTTGCTTTTAACAATTTATAATGCTTTTAAGAGCTTCCTTACAATGGAAAAGAGGAAATGCATTGGTCTAATTCAGAAAAAGTCATTACCATTTAGGTATAGAAAAAGTCTTCTCTAATGTGTTTTTCTGTAAACTCTTTATAACACAAGTAGAGATTTCATCAAGGGAAATTATAGAAGTTACATAGTTAAATTCTGTACTTTTATTTCAGCAAAAATATTAAAAAGGTTTAGATCTAAATCAGCAAATTGATATGCAGAGTCACATTTTTAGAGTGTCATGGGTGTCTTTTGAGATTTTTTTTCTCATTAGCACCTAGTGCTATCCAGTTAAATCTAACATTAAGTGAACTAATATAGTACATACATTGTTAACTTTCAGAAGAACATCATGCACAAATATACAAAGAGAAATCTAAAACTGAAATTAATAGATTCTAAAAACTAGAAATCTAAAACTGAAATTGTCGTCTGTTTGAGGACAAAGCTTAGTGCACCAGCTGCAGCTCACTATTCTATAGTAGTCTGGCAGAAAGTACTTTCCAAGACCTCAAACCATCTTCTGGGGATTCTCCTCTGACCAAAATTTTGTTTAAAAAAGCAATACTAGTGTAACTGATGGGAGTCCTCTCACACAAATGCACTGGAAAGAAATAACATTGTAATTTGTAGTACTCGAGGTGAATCTGCATTAACAACTTAGCTCAAAATAAGCTTGAATTTGAAAGTGGATCTCCCCTCCACTTACTGCCTTGTGTTTTTTATGGAAGAAAGTAAACTCAGAGCTATGCTCCAGGTTTGTACCTGTGCCCCAATAGTTAATGAATCTGAGCCCTTAGAACTAGACTGCAACTTGAGCAAGGCATAACCTCTGAACCACGTGTCATGTAGACATTGGATCTTCAGCATCAACTGTTTCACCCTGCACTTCTGCTCCTATTGCTACAAACTCTTTTTTAAATATAGGCACAGCCCAACTTACAAATCCAAATTTGATTAATAGATAACATTTTGTTAAAGGCCAAAATAAAATCACAGCAAACTAGAGGGATAGAAAGACATAGATACTTAATTCCTGAAGTATAACTATTGTGCAGCCTTTACTCTCATTGAGGCAAATGCTAGGACAGCTACTTGCTTCTGTGCTGAAATACTAAGGCTAGATCATAGCAGAACTTGTGTCCTATTGGATAAAAAAGTCCAGTTCATTTTGTGTTTTGAGTTGCTTTTTCTCTAACCTACTTTCTGATTCATTTACCCACTCTCTTATTTGCTCTCTAGCCAAATGTTTGCCGTTCCTATTATTTCAGCTCTTAAGTTGAAGTGCATACACTACTTAGGAATTGTTAAGCCTTCTTTTATAAGATGGATTCTGGAGTTCTCATATTTCATACATGGTTCTTAAACAAGTTCTTTCACTTCACAGTGTACTCCTGAACAACAGAAAAAATGTATTTGAAAAAATAACCCCCCAAAATGGTACTTCAGCACTGAGGAGCAGTTACCTGTATTCCTGGGATAAGTAAATAGACTCTAAACTATAGTTGATGCTCCCAGACGTGTGCAGTATTGTAACCTGGAAACTTCTCTGCTCTGCCTCTTTGTAAATGGAATTGCTTTTAAACATAGTGAAATAACATATTCAAATTAACTTATTAGGGGCTCCATTTGGATCTTTTCACTTGACTTTTTCATCACTAATTCCTTTTGCCCCCTCTTGCAGCCACCTCCCTTCTGAAACTCGAGGCTGGCTTATTTGTTTTCTGCTTTGAGACTCAACCAATGTATTATACATAAGATACAACTCAAAGGTAACATTAAACAGCATCCACGAACATTTTAGTGAGCCCTAGATTATTATGTAAAAGGTGAATGGCATTTCTACAGATGCCACTATCAACATCTTGGTTCTAGTCACATATGTTAGGCTTGATTTGCCCATATTTAAAAGCTCTAGACTCTTCAGGTCCCTTTTCTCTACTTTTGGGTATCAGCAGCAAGTAGTCGCCTGTTTAGATGTGGATAACTGCCCCCCAAGAGATTATTTAGGTTATGTATTAGGTAATTTAATCATTACCTTTAAATGGCAATTTGCCTTAGGCTGGCTTTTTTGATGTCCCATCTGGCTGGCTGTACTCAACACCACTCTTTAATATCTAATTCTTTGCATTTAATATAGATATTTTAAGGACCTTATAATGAATTGTCATTTTTAGTACTGAAGCACTGATCTCATTGCTTTTGAGGTTAGGTTATATATTATCATACTGAGATGTTGATGTAAAGCCATGTAATTCAAGTCAAGGAAAACAGCATAACATGATACCATGCACCTTGAAGAAACCTACTACATAACTTTGGGAGGAGTCCTAGAATTTGACAACTACATGGATGTATTCCAAACAATTAAATGAATCTCTCTTCAGAGCATATGGTGTAGAGAACATGTCATGTTTGAGAAATATGGTTGGCTTCTAATCTTGATTTTTAATTTTGCGACAGAACAATAATTTGGCACAGCATATAAACCTTTTTTTCCTGTTAAGTACAATCTTTTTTCTTGAAAGATGTAAAAAAATCTCTTTTCAGAAAGGTCTAGTTTTAATTTGCATATCTAATGGATATTATGCTTTTGTCTCAGTTTTTCTGAATGACAATTTGAAATTAATGTGGTTGTCTTTGTTTCATAGTAATACTAAAATGTGTAATGGAAATTAAATGTGAAAACTCAGCTATTCCAAATTTGTCAGTTGAATAGGATCTGGCTGGCATAATTGTTACTAAAAAGATAATGACAGATAGAAAGGGGGCATTGTTTATGCATCTAAAATTGTCCTTTGTGCATCCTCTTCCCCTGAATTCATACCACTGTTTGCCATTCACAACAGGGTCTGGGATGGGGGACAGGGTAGTACAGCACTTGTCTAGCTACACAAAGAGCTGCTGATCCTGGAAACATCTCAGGTGAAATCCAGGCTTATCACTAGGCATCTGCCACTGGTTTCAATGGGACCTTGGGTAACGCTCCTTATTTGTCCTGATTTTAAGCAGAAGTGGTGGTATTATAGGTGATTACTAGTCAGTCAGGGAAGGACCTTTACATAGTGTTTGATGCTTTTCCTGAGTTACATTTTGTTGAGAAGGGGTTGCTGATAGACTGTGATGATGTGAGGAGCAGAGTGAGGTGCTTGGCCCGCTGTGGCTTCCTCCATCACGCTGCTGCATGGGAAGAATCCCGAGCAGCCCCTGCCTGCCAGCTCGGAGCTGCTGGGCGCTGCGCCATTGTGTCGCAGAGCCAGGGCTTTTCTCTAAGGAAATAAGGGGATTATACGTTTAAGGGGAAATTTAAGAGGATTGCAGATTTAAGAGATGGCCAAAGGGGCACATTTATAGCTTTTTAATTAAAAGGTATTTTGGCTCAAAGGCCAGCAGGATTAAAGTTTTGGTAAAACCAAGTTAAATGTCAAGTACAGGGTTAAACCACAAATTACATGTATTTTTAATGGATCTTTAGCCTTCTAACTTTTTTTCTTCTTATGAGACTAAACAATCCTTAAAGCTGATTAAGGACATTTTCTATCAATCTTCCTCTTTCAGAACTCCTCCTCTCTTACCCGTATTTATATCATATACAAATACATTTAAATCCCACACAAGAATTTGGATGGCTGATATAAGAAGGGAAACATTTAGCAGACTGCTTTGTCATTCTTATTTTTTTTGGGAAAAAAAACCTAACCATATCTACACTTGAATATTTAAATAATATTTTGCTTTTTTCTATTAATTTAATACTAATTTATTTATTTCTATTTATTTTAAGTGATGTGCAGTATATGAAAGTCAAAGGGAGAGGTAAAGTATCAATCAGCTTATATAACAAAATCTCACAGGTCTATTGCAATTCCTGTTTTTCTCTATAAACCTTTTTGCCCTTATATTGTTGAGTCTTGTAACATTATTTTGAAGTGAAAGTAAAGGTGTTCAGTCAAAAGAAGTAATTTTAAGTTTTTAATTATTCTACAAGTTGTGCCCTACAGCACATTTCCTTAAAATTGTACCTTTTGTTCAACACTAAGCTGCATGAATTACTTATAAGTGAGGCAGATCAATATCTCTGAATGTCTTACAAATAATAATTTAATTCAGCTGGGATTTTTTTCTGTTGTTGCTGTTCATTCACCAGCATTTTATTCTCACAGTGTTAATAGCAAAAATCAACTTGTAAAAGGAAAGGTCTCTAATCAAACAAATCTGTGTGTTCAAGGAGAAAGCTAATAGAAGCATGTTGCTATTACCACAGTTGTTTCCTAAAAATACCAACCAGAACTATCTTGTGTTATGCTGTGGTTTCTGATGTCTATCGTCACTGGAGATGTAACACATCTTCCCAGCTATACTGTCTTTAAAATATTAAGACCAGTTGGACCACTGTGAATAGCTTTGCCTTTTAGGCATTTTAATTACAAAAAGAATTGGTGAGGAAACTGCTGGTGATAGGCTGATACTCATGTCATGTACCTGCACACACATGCATCCATGTGCTCTTCTGGATGCAGAATTTCTATCTATATGATTTCTCTGAAAACAAAAAACTACTTTCAATACCCAATACCTCCTCATTTACCACCTCAGTAGTAATTTTCTCTTTAGAATGAAGACACAGAAAACCTAATGAAACATCATTTTAAATACTATTTAGAAGATGCTAGCACCTTGAGGCCTTCAAAATGTGAGGTGAATATTAGTGAAATATAAGTGAATATTACTGAAAATAAATGTTTGAGGTTTAACATAGGCTAAATCTGATAGGGAAAATATCCAATGTATCACAGATGCTTGTAAGCTGCATTATATTGTTTTGAGGTAAATTTAAGCAAAGTTCACTCAAGATAATCTATCTGTAAAACTATCTGCTTTGTATATCTTTTGAAAGTATCAACACAGGTTTAAAGGGTAAAATACTCAAAGGCAGGAGATGTAAAACACTTGTAGGCAGTCTTAAAAGTCATCTGCCTTTCCGAAGTCCCAAAATAACCCCAACAAAAAAACCCCAAGATTTTACAGGATAGAACATAGAGTTGCCTGCTTCCTTAAATTAACCCACCAAGGGATTTCTCATAGAACATTGTTCTACCGTAAGCACTTAACTGTCTGCTTGTGTATATGGTGACCTAGTGCTTCTAGTCACTGTGCCCATCTCTAAGGCCTGTAACCCCGTTTGCTGACTGACCCATGGTAAGTTGCTTGGAGCTCATTGTATTTCTGCTCTCTCATTTATGTTGTTATTCCTATAATGTAAGTAACAGTAGGATTGGCCCTGCTGTAAAAGGCAGTAGCTTTTCACCCTATGTCTCCACATGATTATGTTTTTGAAGTTTGGTTGCCAATCCTGAAACAAAAATGCTGTCAGACTTCTTTATTTGTGAAATTTTTTGATCTTATTGAACTTATTTAGGAAAACATCTAAAACTGTATTCATTTGCTATTTGCTCTCTCAGATGTTTTGAATAGATGGTCCATCAGGCTTACTGAGCTTTGCTTTTCATTTTAGCACAGCTATAGTTTAGATTTCTTGCAACTACTAGCAAGCAAAGATTCCAATATTTCAAATGCAAGTGTTTCTATGGTTTTATTATCAGCACTCATATAAATAAGGTAAGGATATAGTTGAACTGAATTTTTTTTTTGTGAAAGTTCATGTTCTGTTATTAAACATACACCCCCAAAAGCATAGAATTACTGCTTTAGAGTAGGAAATGTGTCCTGTGTCACACAAATTGCTATGGAATGTATCTTCCTAGGTTGCATGATGCTTGGAGCTTGATCATGAAGTAGGCCCAGGTGACCTGGTCCAACTCACTGTTCCTTTTAGGAAGCTAGAGGCTTCCAGGTCCACATTTCCAGAACGTAGACTTTGTATATTTGTAAATTCCTGCCTGAGTTTTGATTTGACATTTTCATGTTTCCCAAAAATAACTCTTTGTGAGTCTCTGGTCCAATCAGCTATCTCCCAAAACACTTTTCTTCTAAGGAGAAATGATGGAATAGCTTTCCTTATATGCCAGCTAGTTTGTCCTTCTCCTCAATCCAGCTATGATTTTGGAGGCCTGAATCTTGTCTCAAGTTATGTTTGCAGTTGCAGAGGTATATCATTAATTTAATTAACTTCAGTTTTACGTTCATATAACTCTGCAGTGTGATATTATATTTTGCATGTTTTCGCTTGATCAAACTGTTAAGAATGCAGTTTAGGATGCTGCTTGTTTCTACCTAGATGTTTTTTTTTCCCTCCATTAGCTTTTCCTAAGCTTTTCAAAGAATCGTGACTATTGCAAGGTAATTTCGTGTAGATTTCTAATTATAGCTTTCTCTTCACTTTTTTTTTTTAACTTTCACTTTACTATTTTCTTGCGTGTTGTGTCAATATTTACAAATTTCTATATAAAACCGAAAGTATTTGCACATTCCTACTCTATTTAATATTTTTATCCTTTATTAGTACCTGTTACTTCTGTACTGATATGTAACACACTGCTGTTAGTTATGATGCAATGATTTAATACCGATAACATCAGTCTATAAAACAGTCAAGTAGAAAAACCTAAACCACATAAAAATGTGATTAACATTTTTTACAGCACTTTTTTTTTTGGAAATAAACAGACCGTACTGGATTTTAACATCTGGTCCCTAGCAATTCTTGCAGGAGTGATAATTTTTTCTTTTTGTTCTTTGCAAATGCTGCCCATTTTTTTTCCTCAGTTTTTTTTCCTCAAGGAACAGCTGTTACTTCAGAACACTATGTATTCGTTTCTGAAATGTGGCTGATACTCACTTCTGTTTACTTCTACATGACACCGTTTTGCATTGGGTGCAATTCAAAAAGACAAATGTCTTCCTGTGCTTTAAAAAGATGTCATGTCACCATTTAGAAAACAACCTTTTATTCATGCTTTAATAATACCTGCAAAAATATGCTTTATTACTCTATCTCTTTAACAAAAGTCTGAAGCAATTTCTTTGCAGAGGACAGGACAATAGAAGAGACTCTTTCTCTATGAATTTATGGTTGTTATTATGCTATCTTAAAAACGAAGCCTTCCACTTCTGACAGCAGCTGCATTCTCTTAGGCTGGTCAAAAGAGCACAGCCCATAACAATTCAGAAGATGTTCCAAAAAAAAAAAAAATACTTCAAATGCTTTGTTCCTTTAGAGTACCAACTATACTTATTTTCCATTAGCAGTGAGAGTCTTTGTGTATCAAAAAATAACCCTGATGTGTAAATCAACAATAAAATTTGATTAAAAAAAAAAACAGCTGTCAACATTCAATGTTGCCTCTTGAACAAGGGTTCAGTTTCTGATTGAAAGGTAATTATAGGTTTTAGAGGGTGAGTGATTTTCATGTTTGTAAAAGTAACTGGTTTTTTAACTGGTGCAGTGGAAAATCTATTTATAGATAACATTTCCACATCCTGCATGCCTGCAACCTGCCTGCCATGATTTACATATCCTACAATGATCTTTTTTGAGAAGCTGAGTTTCAGTACATTGTGGCTGTGATAGATACAAGTACAAACTATAAGTTTTTGATTCTTCATTACAGAAGAAAAGTCTGTTTTGGGCTTGCACCAAACTTCACAGCCTTGAACTGGACAGTGAATTAGCAGTAGGTAAACAGCTGGGTAGAGTCCGATTCATTTTGCCCAGATGCACATGCAGAATACGTGGAAAATTATGCATGTAAAAGCAATTTTCTTTTCAGCCTTTCCCTACCATTTCTCTTCTCCCTGTATCCCACAAATAATCTTAAAATAATAAATAGAAATTTATTTTTGCTGGAGCATGTTATATACATCGTAAGGAATATGAAGTGAGAATTTGTAAGAAGATGCTGTTCTTTTACTATTTCTTCTCTGATTTATTCAGCTTATCAGAGGATAGAGTTTTAAAAATATTGTAATTTAAAAGTAAGAATGGTTTCTGGATTTGAATAAGTGAGTAAAGAGAGTGATATCTTTCAAAATTTAAATTAGAGTAGAATCTTCTTTTTTTTTTGAAAATTGGCAATAATTGCCTACATTTGAGAAAGAACAACTTTAAAACATTCTAACATGAGAACCTTATTGTACCAGCTCCCACTTCCCAATCCAGTAACAATATGCCTAATATTAAAAGAAACAAAAAAAGTAAGTATGATTTTCCAGCCAAACTCTTCTTCATTCTAATGATAGTCAGACTATTATAATAATCACTATGCTGTTAGATCTTAGATGTGCTTCAGGCCTCTGTGGAGTAATGTCTATTTAATGGACATCAAAACTTTAAGAGTCCCTTGGATTTATGCATCAGACAGTGGAACGACTGTCTGAACCATGGATTGTGGCAACTTCACTTCTTTTGCAGATGAGACCTGGATGCCACAGTAGCTGTTAAAAAAAAAAAAAAAAAAAAGATATTTTAAATTTGATTTTTAACATGAGAATTCTTGGCCAAAATGAACTAAATCCTGTTTCCATTATTGATTTCCTCAGTATTCTCAATAATTATTTGTGCAAACATATCTTTCTGTATTTAAATTCTCTCCACATTGCATTAGTGGAAGGGGAGGAGTTTGGGAGTTTTGCAAAGAAATCTTCCATATATTCTCAGCACAACAAGCTTGCGCAATGTCATGGGAAGTTTTTCACTCTTGTTAAAGAGTAGTTTGAAGTTAATGAACCTATAATTTGCAATTTAACTATCCTGCCAGCCTGAAGTCTCAGTGTCTTCATGTGCGATTTATTGCCATTTTCAGAAAATCTTAAAGTACTTTGATAAGTCTTAATTAAACTGCAGAACATATCACATATTATTCTGATTTTTGAAGAGAAAACTAATCATGGATAAAATTTGCACAGTGACTTGAAGTAAAAATGCC
Source organism: Nothura maculosa (assembly GCA_032353885.1). Taxonomy (NCBI): domain Eukaryota; kingdom Metazoa; phylum Chordata; class Aves; order Tinamiformes; family Tinamidae; genus Nothura; species Nothura maculosa. The sequence continues at coordinate 2,188,978 of JAUBOD010000326.1, read as the reverse complement.
TCCTTGCAAAATGGTAACTACCTTAGTTGGTATTCTTCTACTGGAAGAGATGTTAACAGTGTATCCAAAGACGTTATGTAGTGAGGTAAAGGAACCCTGACAACAAAGAAGATATTTGAAAATTGTATTTGGTATTTATCTGTTTATGTTCTGCTTTACTATATAAGTATTCATTTACTCTATTTTTCTGGCAATTCAAATTAATTATGTTTCATAGATTCCCAAGATGCACTATACTCCATTTATTTGTTGTACTGCTGACCATGATTAATGACCAACCACCATCTGAATTTCTCATTTTTAATGATCATGATTAATTGTAGCCCATCATGGCAATTTAATATGCTTATCAGGCAAGATCTGAGTAAAAAAACTTAAATTATATCATAATTAGGAAGCACAGCTTAGCTCTGAACCACAAGAACAGGTTGCCGTTATAAAACTTGTGGTTCCATGCTTTCATTAATAAATGTTGCAGCACATCAGCCCAGAGAATCTTTTCTGTTCTTATGGGAATATAGGTCATGAACTTTTCCAAATTACATTTCAAATTGCAGGAGAGGTGGTTTTTTTTTTTTTTTTTTTTTTCTATTCAAACTCCTTCATCTCCATTTTCTCCTGAACAGAATTTGTGAGTGACAGAACTAAGGAAGATGTCTTTCCTCTACTCAGGAACCAACATACTCAGGAACAAACAGAGATGTTACTTCATACTTACCTAGAAGATTTTCATAGAGGTGACTAAGAACCAGGGGTTACCTCATCAAGTAAGCTTGAACTCTCTGAATGCTGCATCCAGGATGACACTTTGTTACTGATACATAGCTTCTCTGTACCATCATGCCTCCCCTCATTCTATTCTTTTTTTGACCCATACTGGGTGACAGAGAAAGCTAGGAGCACAGGAAGCTAGGAGCACAGGAAGCTAGGAGCACAGCTAATCCCTGGTGTGAGTCACCAGTGGCTACAGACAGCTCTGGTGCAATGAATGTTTAGCAGTCCCTTTGCGTTTTAGCCCTTGATTTTTAATTTTGAAGACCACACCAACAATCTCAATTACCAAGGGTTTGTTGTTGTTGTTATTAATACTGCTGTAAAAAATATGGCTTCTTTAAATATTCTTGTCAAATCATCTCTGAATTAGCATCACTTGGCAAAATGTTGTTTTGGAATGGACATTGTATTTGCAATCCATGTAAAGTAACATCATGCACTATAATGTCTCGAGAAATATGATCAGCAATCAGAATTGAAATTAAGTTGCTCCTTGGTTGTATGGAAATACAATCAATTCATGGCGTTGTTTAGATTTAGTATTAATTTTATCAAAGGAAGTTGTTAAATAGTGGTACTTCGAGACTGATCACATACAGTGCCCCCTCTTGCCTTATCCAACAGCAAGAAAATCATAACACTTTTTTTTGTCATAGGGCACTTTGAGGAGGGATTCTAGAAAGTGCTGAGAGAGAATGCTAGAGAAACAGAAGAGTTTGACCTCCCTCTTCTCACTGCCACAACAGACTGCTAATAGTGGGAGCTTCATCGGTACACTTGATTTCTAGCAGGGACATAATGGAAATTGCAAGATATCTAGAAGACCTCTCAACGGAAGTGTGACTTGACAGGTTATCTTACAGTGGCTGTGATTTATTAATAAGAAAACGTGATTTAGCAAAGAATATTTTAAATGAAAAAGTTGGCATTTACAATGGAGACAACACTGCATTTTGCATTTAGATATAAAGAAACCAATATTAATTTCATGTTTTTTTTAATAGACATTAGCTTATAAGGTCATTTTAAAAATACTCAATTTCAATACCATCAATGTTGTCTTAATGTTTTAATCATAACGTTGAATTTGCAGTGCTCTTAGAACTTTAATTACAAAGCTAAATTGTACTAAAATCCATTAGGTACTTCTTAATTGAAGCTACATCATATGTCTGATGTGGCAGTACTAATTGGTATAATTAAATTCTAATATACATTAGACATTTAGACATTTAAGAAAGGAGTTAAGAACACAGAAAGAAGTCAGTTTCTGAAACTTCTTATATCTAAAGTAATCTTAAAATAAAAAGTGCTGACTGTACTTTCTGCCCATTTTATTTTAATCACTGTTTGAAAAATGAACAAATGTTTCATTGTATGAAATTTATTTTTCCTAAAGCCTTAAATGAGCATGTTTACTAATAATGTCTGCAAATCTCTTGTTACTTATTGTGTTTTCCTTATTTTTTAAGTGGGCCTAAAATGTGCCTAAAGTGCAGAATTTCAGACTGCAAAAGATTAATCTACCTAAGTTTGGCTATAGACTACCTGACAATTCATTATACCACAGGTAATATTTGGGGTTTTTTTCTAACATGACTGAACCAGATATTTTTTTCAAGAGCCTTCTCTCTATTCTCTTGCTGCAGAATTAAGATTTTGCTACCAGTGCCTTTCTAATGTCACTCATATGATCCACCTCCAACAAGAAGGTAGAGATCTACGTCTTCTTTTAATGTGCTAATTAGATGTTGTTTGTCAGTTGGGCATTTCCTTTTTACTTTTCTGTTTGAGAACTGTTTCTTGTCTTTTTTTTGCAACAGAAAGGTGGTATTAGTACATCTTTGTCACTTACCAACAATTTTTGAATGTGACTTTATTTTAAAGTAGGAATTTTCAATATTTCTTGTAATAGAGTAGGTCAGTGCTTACCCACATAGAGATGTGGGTATTTAAAGTGATACTTTGTTTCATAACTATAATTTTACAGAGGAAATTTAATTTTCTGTTTTTTTTTAACAACTGTATTGTAGCTCCAGAAGTGTTATTCCTTTAGATAAAATTCAATTTCCAACAAAATTTAATAGCCGTTTTACAGCTTAGAAGTTTCTATATTGTTTAGCAGGGCATTGAAACACCCAAGGTTAGCTTCCATACATAGTATCTGGAGGGATAAGGGATTTCAGCTTTGAACTAGAAACAAGAATGGATTAGCTTTCAAGATTTTAAATGGAGCAACATTCAGCAGGAGAACCCAGTCAATGAGTTGTTTAATCAAGTGAAGAAGAAGTGATGAATAGCAAGGAATGTATCACTAACATCATTATTAGTACTTTTTTTTTCTCTTTTTTTTCTGTTTTACTTTTAACTAAGAATGGTGGAGTTTTTTATATTTTCCTTGAATATGATGTCTTTCAAGTCTGTTGGGCAGTGTGATCATAAGGAATAGAATACTAATGATAAATAATGAAAGAAGATTCTTGAATGTTAATATTTGAAATTTTCCTTTTTTTTTCTCTTCTGCTGTTTTAATGATGTTTCTATTTCTACATTTAACATTGCCTATCATTAAAAAAAGTCCTTTTGCTTCACTTCTCATTCCCTCTTTCAATTTCTCCTTTTTATTTTCAATTCTTAAAACAAAATCCTAGTTTGGGCATCAGTTGGGATAAACTGGAAAACTCACGTTTTTCTTGAATATGAAATCAACAATGTGGAATATAACGTAAAGGGACATGGCATATTTATTATTTGAAATGATAGACGTTGGAAGATCAAAGAACATGTGAAAAATTATGGAATCTACAGTATTATTTTGCTGATATTTTTTCAACAGTCTATGAAATGTACAGTGTAACCACATCTGACACACTTTTGTTTTTTTTAGACTCTATCTGCATCAAGGTTACTCTTGCAAAATTGCTATTGATATTTAAAAGAAAATGAAGATTGAAAATTCCAATAGATATTCCAGAACCAAATTAAATACAAATTGGAAAACCATAAGAGTAAATTTAGTAGAATGAATGAACAGAAGGCTCCAGATGATGAAGTTCTCCCTGAGAGCTAGTAGCAACTCTGTGTCCCATCACAATAAACCTTGAAGAATTTGCAAATTAATAGTAACTTCCCAGCAGATCTACTGATCATCCAGCTAAGGTCTTCTGTATAAAAAGAGATACAAAGTATTCATATTTTCCAGTAAATCTAACACTACTGAAAACATATCTTAAAAGTAGCTAGGCAAAGTAAGTAATAGATGTCCACCTGTTTGAACCTCATTCCCTCTCTTCTTATGAGACTTCATTTTTAAACTGGAAATTCTCAATTTAGGTGTTTAACAGCCAGATACATGTGTTGTCTACTTGGTCTTGTTGTCCTTGGTGCCCTTGTCAAATTAGTGAGATCCGATCTTTCTTGCACTGCTTTGTAACTTTTACACATGAGATGCTAGAGGAAAGTGAAACAGTTTTTTAGTTTTCAAGTGTGTGAATGGGTTACATGCCTTTAGAATATTCATGAATGAACTATGTTTAGTTAATTCCAGAGAAGTAAAAATAACTACTTTTATTCATCTTTTCATCATTTCACATTATAATCTCATGTGGAAGCCAATTGCTTTTATGTCTTTTTAATTTTTTTTTTAACAAAAGTTATTTTATTACAGGAGGAGTTCTAAGGTCTCTGCTAACGTCTGTGCTTCTGTTAAATTTAATGGGCTCCAGCTGTGCATGGGTATTGTCAAAAAAAGAAAAACAAAAACCAAAAAAATACCGCAGAAGAATAAACAGCAAAACAGGATACTTTTATGGGTTGTTGACTGGGGGGATGTATCTCTGCTTTTGATATATATCCAAAAGGCATTAATGGCATCATAACTAGATACATATGCAATGTTTTTGTTGAACTAAGATGTTACAGTGATATAATCAAAAATTTGTTGTGGTGTGGCTGTTAGCAGCTGAGTAACGTTGCATGCTTTCTTCACTGTAAAGCGAATCAGAATCATGTTTCCCTCCTCACAGCCTGCCTTCATTCACAAGTGAACCCCTATCCATGGAGCTGCAAGCAACCTCCTGTCACCTGTGTTGCCACTTTTTCTTATTTACTTCAACATATGGATGTAGATGCATCATTGGGTGCACTATATCAGAACCATTGACTAGCTAGAGAGCAAATATTAACTTCTGTTGCCTATTGGTATTTTTGCCTCCTCCATCTCCATCTCTGAGATATTTTAGTAACTGTTAAACTTCTTTGATTACTGTTGTTACCATTTCCACCCTTCCTGCTCTGTTCCCTATTATTAACCTATGTCTTGCGCCATATTCTCAGAAGTGCTTTGGGAATGAGTGACTTTTAGCACTGTTATCTGTGGATGGCATCTACCACCAGTGATGTTTTTGAGGATTTCATAATGTTTATACTTGAACCGAGACACAGAACCTCTCTTTCAGTCCTTTCTTCATAGTTTATATAAATATAGGTGTACCTTGCTCCAGATACTGCCAATCTTCTGAAATGTAAGATCTCAGTTTTTTAATAATAACTTAAATGCAAGCTACTTTCAAACTGCTTTATATCTAAACATGATTAAATTCTTCTCATACTTAAGTGATTGAATAAATTTATCTTGAACAGGCTGAATATGAAGCAGAGAATAGCGGCCTAGTTCGGTGTTCCCTGTTTGCAACTTGACTTGGAAATACCATGAAGTAAATATCTTTGCCTTCCTTTTTTTTGTCACAGATAGCGAGCTTTCCATTTCAAAATGAAATGTTTCAATATTTGAAATGAACTGTGGAAACCAGAGCTTGAGTGAAATGCTTTAGCTTCAGAAGTAGTTCAGACATTGGACTGAGAGAGTGATTCCAAATCAGAACAGAACCATTTATTAGACTAGTAGATTTTCTATTGTATCAGGTCATACCTCTGCTTGATCAAATACTTGAGGTCATGAGTTACAGCCTTTAGTCCTACATTCCTCACAAAATTGGTATCTGGTTGTTAGCATTGGCCTATATTTTTCTACCTTTTTTTTTTCCCCTTTTTTCTTCTATTCATTCTTCATGTTGTAAATCTGTTTCAGTTTAAAAACACTCCTAATGGGGTATGCTACCAGCGCTAAGAAGCACATTATACTTGCATTTAAAATTTGATTTTTTACCTGAAATTACAATAAAAATAGTGCATTAACCAGAGTACCACCATTTTTAAAAAAATCTATTAAATTTCTTTTGTTTTGTGTGCAATGATGTAGTTTTGAATATAATTTTTAAGAAATACTCATCATGAATATGAAATATTCGTCTTCAAATAACATCACAAAAAGATCCATTATTTTTCAGAATGTTTGCTGTCTTCCCACTCTGCTTTCCGGTTATTTTTAATGCTTAATCCATCATTCTGTGACCTTCTCCATAGGAAAGATATATGTAAATCTTTCCAATAGCAGAGAAACAATAGAATGAAAAAGAAAACTGTTTTGTTTTGACAGAAGTGCTGAAAATTAATATATAGAATGCAGGATGAAGCTCTGCTTTTCAGAGGACTGTCTGTGTACTTACTAGCAATTATTCATTTTATAGCTTATATTTGAAGATAGATAAACAAGGCCTTATTCAGAGTTTTAGACTGTGCCCTTGTAAGGAAAAGGCTATAAGCTTTTTTTTTTTTGATTTTTTTTTTGATAGCTTTAATCATAATATTTGCTTTTTTGTAATACAGGTAAAAACAGATTATTCCCAGGGTGCAAATTTCATAAGTCGCAGAACAGTAAAGATCCTTTGAAAAGCCTAGGAGAGGAAGAAGTCTCACCAAGCCATTCAGGAGGTATTTTTCCATTTTTTTTCCATCCGCTTTTTGGATCCACTGATGTGGGCCCTGTTTTCACTTCTACCCTTAGCCTAATTAATATTTCTACCCCTATCCTAATTATTGTTGACAATACAGATGGCTGGCTAGTTTGGGGACATAAATGAGATGTTACTTCTATAGAAAAGCTGGTTAACAACTGTGTTTCATTTTTTTTTTTTTTTGCCTTCTGCTCAGCAGCGAGGAAATCTGGGATAGGAGGTTCAATTATTATTGTATTTTTGGCAGATTTTTTTTCCTGGTTGCTGGCCTTCTAAATCACTAAATTGCTTGGCCATCGCACAGTGAAGGGACACGCTTTCACTGAAGGTGGTACAGCTTTCTTTCAGCAGAAAAGCTAAAGCCAAACATGGTTTTCAGACTAAAACTCCTCTCATCTTATCTTTGGCGGGAGCTTGGGTGCTAGTTTATCAGAAAGGTCCATGGGCATACAAGGATTGCAAAAGGTTATGGTTTGCACACTCGTGCTCAAGTCATTAGTGGTGGTAAGTGCCTCTTCAAAGAAACACTGCATCAATGTTGCTGTGTTAGTCGTAGCTGTTGCTCCAATTAGATAATTGTTTCTAAGTGGCACTGCGATATCTGGGCATTGTTTTTTCTATACACATAAAAAGGATTTTTTTTTTCTAGCAAATGACAGTATTATATTTTTCAGGTAAAATCTAAAATGACTTAAAATGGTGGCCTATGTTTGGAACACAGATTTTGCGATTTGAATTTCCAATTTAGAAAAATAATAAATCTTGACATTTTATTCCATTGGAGTTTGGGAGTTTTGACACTTTTCTTTAGTTTCTTTTTATATCTTTACCTTTTCTTACTATGATTTTTTAAAAAAAATATATTCTTTCTGGTTTTTTTTGTATGCTTTTGGTTTTCCTAATTTTTGTGAATCAGAGATAAATGTCAGTAATAATGGTGTGCTTTATTTTAAACCAAGTAAATTCAAATGGTGTTAAAATTAGGCAGAATCTTTTTGCTCATATATACACAGAAGTGGCACAGAAGTTCACAGACAATTGGAATTATTTTACCTTGACTCATGGACCTTTCAGAAATATTTTCTTCTATCTTTGTTGTAGTGTGTCTAAATTTGATTCCTTTGACAGTCTGTAACTAGGTAGGTCTCCAAAGGGGGCAGATAAGTCCCATTTACTCCTGCTGTACCACTTATAGCAGACATATTTCACCAAGATGGTCTTAATTATAAAGAGGATATTCCTGTGCGTAGTTTTGTAGAGCGGTCAGGGGCTCATACTAGACCATAAGGAACCTTCACCACTCATATTATACTTGATTTTGTTCTTTTTGTCTGTGTACTGAATTACTAACAATTATTCCAATCAAGTGAATGGAAATAAAGTGGTAGAAGTGAAAATCCTGTGACTTCTAATGTATTATAGCGGCAAGGATATATGAAAAGAGAGCTATTTATCAGTAAGCTGGTTCTATAGAAAGAATTTTCTATGACTGAGTAATGATTTGACTTTTTGGGTGTGTGGACACCTGATGAAAATGCTGGTGTGTCAAACCAAGTTCTTTTCGAGAATTCCTAGTATTCTCAGCTAATACTCAATTCAGACCAAGTCTACATAGTCTGTACTTTGTCTAATATGAGATCAGAGAAATTATTTTGTGAAAATCAATGGTTTTGTCACTGAAGTTTAAATACTGTCTATTGTTTTAAAAACTGGGAAAAACAACAGGATACTTTTAGTAGCTTGGTTTCTCACAGGAATTTTAATTCTGTTATTCACCTTCCCTCCCCACTCCCCTCAGGACAAAACATGATCTTTGTGGAAGCTCAAGCCATGAGTAATATTTCAGAATACTTTCTAGCACCTGTTCTTGGTTCTCAGACACTCTCATTTTAGCATATTTATGTAAATGGAGAAAATTCAATATTTCTTTTCAAAGATCTCTGGTTAATGTAATAAGGAAACTTAATTGTAGAAGAGTAAAACATGTAGGTCTAAAATAAGGACTTGAGAAAGAAAGAATAGCTGCAACTGTTGTAGGCCAGTGACACTGCAACTGAATTTTCATCCACACAGTTACTTCAGCATCTGAAGTCCTGCTACTTCCTACTGGCATTTTATTCCCCTTATTTGTTAAAACTGAGTATTTTACCATATAGACAGATTTAACTGAAAATGATTGCAATTAATCTGTTTTAGTTTTCATGGAATTACATTAGATGTTCTCAGAGAGGGAGTGATAATATCTCAACTGTTGAAAAAAAAACTTAATTTCATCTGCATTTGCTCTAATACTGTCTCCAGTGTCCTCTCCTATATTATACAATTTTAAGATGATAAATATTCGGGGGATACATTGGTTAAATTTTGCCATATCTGAGATTTTTGAGAGGACAGATCTTTTAGATCTTAGTCTTCTTGATCTGGCCTAGTATCCTAACAGCACACTATTTGGCACATAGTAATTTTTGTTCAAACTGTAGTCTATAATAGTTGACTTTATAAACAACAATTTAGTGTTAGTTGTATTAAACAGGCATTAAGACTTTTCAACCTCAAGTGATCTGAGTATGTGTTGCCTCCAGCCTTCATTTTGCTCCATCATGAAAGAACGCCCCAACCACAAGGCAAGACCTTCCTGGAGAATACCTATCCTGGTATAGGCAGCATTGTTCCATAAGATAACAAACCCATCCCTAAAATGATACGCCCAAAGACCTGAACTAGTGCACATATTGAGGGGGGAGTTGGAGACAGTGAAATCTTGGCTTAGGCACGTACTTAACTCAGGTGGTTTTTGAAATGTTCATTATGACATTTTCCACTGACTTCTTTAATGGTCCTCTCTGTGTCCTTACCCTTTACAAATAAGGTGAGTGAATGCTACTTTTAGGCACTTTTCACCTCAATTCACTGCAGGAAGAAGATCCTGGCTTTCTACTTTTAGTCAGGTGCTTACAAATTAGGGCCTTTGATGCTCAATGTTATCTATGTAAGCTCTTTATAGGTTAGAGCCTTAAGCCTACATTTTCTGTATTTGTGAGTCTGTAAGCTTGCCTGAGAGAAGTGGGTTCTTTCACATCATTTCACAAATAGGCTTATCCCTCCTGAAATACATTTAATTGTTCATATTTCTTGTGTCAAAAATAGCAGAAAGTCAGTGGGGTTTAATCTTAACCATGTGATTTTTTTTTTCTTGTTGCAAAGGAGAAAACAGCAATATCTTTTTCTTTCTTCAGGAGAAAAAGGAAGACGACATCTCTCACTCCTAGCAACAATTTCATAACATTAGTGAGGAAATAAGGTGTGTATTGCAAATACTGTAACAGATGCAAAAATCTTTAAGAGCTCCACAGGGCTTGTTTTCACAGGAGAGTGAATAGCCACTCTGTATTCACCTTTTCAAAGTAGCTGTGATTTTACAGACCCATTTTGTATTGTCCCTCACTTGTCTTCTTTACAAGATGACGATTCTTGGCCTATTTAGCTTTATTTAGTGTGGAAATCAGGATCATTCTTACCACTAGAACCCATACTTTTCCTTGCTTTAGTGAGTCCTCCATCTTTACATAAAGTCAGCTGGAAAACAAGCTGAAATTCATTAGCATTACAACAGCTAAATTCACAATGATGCAGCTTTGGGGCAGTCTTAAAAAACGTAACTCATTCCTCTCCTATCTTCTACCAACAGCTTTGGGTTATGAATCCACACCTGCAGAATATCAAGCAGCGTACATTCAGTGAGTTTAAAAAAAAAAACATACAGGCAGAAGCTCAAGTCAAAAGTACATTTATTTAATCTTGTCAGCATTCATTTACAATCCAACATTTAAAAGAGACAAGATTAAAATCATTTTCCCCACTGCACAAAGCACCAGATAAAAGAATCTTTTCAGTAATAGTGTTTCATTTTGAGTTTCACCAGTCCATTTAGTTTTGATATTACAAGAAGCCTATTAGCTTTACATTCATGCACTGAATGTTGATGGATTCTGACAGCTGTCACTGAGAAACTGAAAGAGATGAGGTTTTCAAGTTGAGTAAGAATTTTATTGAATAAAGGTGAAATTTATTTCACAAACATAAATCATAAGAATCAAGCTATATTAGCTGAAGTAGGGATGATGTAAAATACATGTCCTTGCCTCTACATCTGGTTTAGCCTCATCATGTCACAGACACGCCACACTTCTGGAGATATAAGCCTAGATCTTTGAAGACACCTGAATATTCAGTATGGGCTATATGATCCTTCAATAAACCTCATCAGGCTTGATCTTATCATCACTTCTCGTCACTAGAGAAACCATCTGGAAAATCCTTTCTGTAATGATCAAGGGGCACACCAGTAACAAAACCTAATTCCCAACAACCTATTTAAGCATTTTATGTAGTGTGAAGGACTCCTTTTGCATTCTTTTATCCTTGTTATCAGTCTCAGAGGCAGCAGGAGAAATACAGAAAGTAGCCTATTCTTTGTCTTACACGTATTTTCTGCAGGAGTTTTTCTTTCATTATGAATCACTAATTCATTCACCTTAATTCATCTTTGTCTAAAGAGCTGCACACTTCTTTGTAGTGCGTAATATACTTTCTTGCTTATATTTACCTGATGATAAAAAAAAAAGGAAAAGAATTTGAAAAAGCTTGATCCTTGCATTGATTTTTAATGGTGATGTCCTCAGAACAGGGAAGAGAATTGGCAGCTTTCTCTTGCTTACTGCTAGTGAAGTGCCTTACCAGAATGTTTTTGTCCCTCGCAATGCAATGGTTCCATTATTGGCTTCTCTATTATATAATATTTTAATCATTCTTTACTGGCGTTCTCACAGTATTTTGAGGAATTAAAGTAATTTTCAACTCTTATTTATAAAAGTGTCCCTGCATTCTGGAGGGCTAACCATTAGAGGCAGAAGCTATGTGCAGCTCACAGGTGCTTATGTCTTTGTGGGTGAAGAGGAATGAGTAATTTGCACTGATCTTGTAAAGGAAGTACACAGGCTGGTGGAGAGAGGAGTTTTGGATAACTTGGTTTGGTGTTTTACTATGAGATCCCAAACATGTTTTATTTGGATTTTTTTAACATTACTTTTACTGAAATATACAATATATCAGTAAATAGTATAATCAAATACTTAATAGTGTGTCATTTAAAAAAATAAGTAAAATGAGTTTCTTGGTGAACAAAGAATATTTCATTCAGTTTTATTATGACTTAATCATATGGTTTGTAACTATTCTATGTATTAATGTGTTGTCTGAAGGATTTTCTATGGTTCACCTTCATTATATTCTATTTGCTTCATGCTTTTGAGGCAACAGTTCAGTTCCTGCAGGGCTACTTTAAAAAGGCTGTCATTATTTAGAATGGATCATTTAATTAAGCTACCACAGAGTCTGTAAGTAAAATTAATCAGCGTAGGTATATTGCTTGTATGAGCCACAATTAGTAGGCAAATAGGTTACTGCCCAGTAGAGTTGCTGTAATCCAACTGTACATAGTCTCATAGAATTTAGGGACAAGTTTTGTTTAGTTTTAATTATACCTAATGCCATTTACTTCAGCTAGACTGTAGCCTGTGTTTCTGCTAATTAATTTATCTAGTTAGTAAAATGCTTCTTTTTAATACCAGTATCTGACACTATCTGAGATAAAACTGCCTATCCTATAGCTGGAGGGAATAATTGCAGAGAAAATATATCAATTGAAATGAGTTTTATTAAACTATGTTTGTATCATGAACATGGCTACCAAAACCTCCAAAGATCTGCTCGTTATTCTTGGCCTTGGGGCACTTACTTAATGAAAACCTAATGTAACATCTTCAGTGACTCACACATTATGTAGCAATTGAATCTTCACAAAAACAGAGTATTGATCCTTCACTTCATGGAAAAATCCAGGTATTTGAAGGATCCATTTTAAAAGTAATATATATATTATTTAATATGCTGAAATCAGACTGTTTGTTTTCTGGTCATAGAGAAAAACTAATATTCAAACAAATAAAAGAAATGATAGTCCAGCAGTTAATATGCTGAACTGAGCCTTAATAGACTAGAATTTAGCTTAGTTGCTCTTTCAAGAGTAGCTTGCAGATGACTTGAAGAGTAGCTTCTCTAAGACGATTCAATTTTAGGGTGCTGATTTTGATATAACAAATACTATCTCATGATGCAAAGCACTGATAGAATATTCCTACTGCCAATACAAATTTGTTCAAAATACGTGAAACATGACTTTAAGCTGTCAGAAGTTTTACTACTGCTTTTCCTTAATTTAATTTCCTTCAGCAAGCCCACAGGCCCTTTCTTCATTACCTCTGTGTCCAGACATAACATACCTAACATAAAGATACAGGAGACAGCTTGTAAAGAAACATGAGCTTCTGGGATTGCAGGACAGCTACTTGGAGGGAGAGGAGAGCATCTGAGCAGCAGTTAATCCTTGTTTGGCCCTACGAGAAGTTACCTCAAAAGTATCTCCACCCTACCTAGGCCCAGCCGAACTTTGGCTGTTCTCTTCATCAAAAAAGATGTGAAATCAGCACAAAATCTCTGAGAGTTTCTCACCTAAAATTCTGCTGTCATTTACAATCTATCCATGCTTCCTGCATGAACCCCTGCTTAAAGTCATCTCTCTTTCAGGAGATCTAGTTATTGTGCAGAATGGTTGGGTATTTGGCTTTAATAGATTTAAGAGTTTTAGTAATGCAGTGATACATTGAAAATAAGATACCGAAAGTGTACAATCCAAAACTCACATCCACTCCCTCAAGGTTTATACTACGGTCTGGACATCAAGTGGTGCTTTCCTTTAGAAGATTTTGCTATGTCACTGTAGAATTGCAGTGGCCTACAAGGATGCAGGACTGCTTCTAATAGTAGAGTAGTAGGGAATGCACTATGCTGCTGGTAATTGCAGTGCAGGTAATTAGATGATTAAATTTACAAATCAAAAGAGTTCAATGTGCTACATGTATACAGCTGTATTTAAGAACAAGTTTGTAAATTTTAATACTGTGCCACAATAGCATGAACTAACAAAGTACAATTCAGGCATCAATGTGAATTTCTTTGAGTTTGAGAATTAACATCAGACTGTGGATCTTGTGCATGCATTTTTGCAATGACTGACAATGTTTGATTTGATATGTCAGATCCTTTCTTTGAGCATGAAACTTCTACACATTTGATTCATAAAGGTGTGGATGTTGGAGTGAAAAATGATATGATAAGTGTTATTTAGACGCAGTTATCTAAAATTTGCCAACTCAGAAGAAAAAAATCTCTTCAGATGTCTGGGTTTGCATAGCACTGTGAAAAAATGTGGTTTTGATAAATCAAAATGCAGTTCAGATGTTGCTTTATTTAAGACTAATGGCAAACTTCAGAATGTTTCGGTAATGTATGAAAAGTGTTCAATTTGCTTTCCAGTTTTAATGATTTATCAATTTCTATACTTTTCTGAATTCTATAGTGCCAATAAAACATCTTCATGTTTTAGATCTTAGTGTTGGCACTAGCCAAATGTCAGTAATTACAGCTAGAGGTTACGTGTTAAAGAGATGATTTGTAGAGGATTCTGATAAATGATGGGCTTATCCCTATGTAAGAAATTCTGGATGGCTTTGTGGACAGACCTATTTAAACTTCCACCTGTAGTTTTTCCCCTAAGAAATATGCACTGAATTATTTCTCCTTTTCTTTGCATCAAGTATGTCATGTAAGCTGGTAACCTTCAAAATGGGTACTTCAGTACAGAGTATTTTCAATAAAGAATTAATTTTATATATAGATTAAAAATAAAGAAATTATTACAAACAAACTACAATTTTTTTAACATTAAATAAGATGCTTCAATATTTTGACTAGTGGTTTATCACAAAATGGTATATTTAGAGAAAAAGTTACATATATATGGGAATTAAACACTTGGTGGAAGTAAACACAAAATTCATTTGTTAGTATGTCATTGATCTTCAGTGCAGTATCTGACTAAGGGAAAATATTCATTTATAATGACAGGCTACATTTTTATCTCCTACACTATTTATGGAGAAAGCTTCTGCTGATTGTACCAGAGTACTATATTTAAGGATGTTACACCATTCATATGAATAATATATTTAGATTCATGTAGTGCTGGGATTCTCAGGGAATCCCAAAGTTTTTAACTGACAACTATTGATCAGTGTTTATTTAATTAAACAAATAATGTATGGGAGTTTTATAAAGAAGTGGTATTTCCAACAGAATAGTGGTTAAAACTGAAAATATACTAATAAATGTAAGTAGTAGTTTTAACAAGTACAGAAAATGCCCTTTTTCCCTCTGTAATTCTGCTCATACACTTTACTGGAAATTTTTAAATAGCTTCCACAAAAAGATACCTGTTTTTTTAAAGCATATGTTAATCAGTGGGAGTTGCGGAGCAATATCCATGCTTTCCCAGTGCCAACAGTCATCTAGAAGGCCTGGGAAGCTGTGATGGCCGCCCTGAAATGAAAGGTATGACTTCCCACACAGCCCCATGAAAGCACAGCATTGGTTAGATGCTGCCATGCTCTTTCTTTACTCAACGTCTCAGCATACCTACTCTCATAGCAAGGGATAGTATTTTGTGCACTTGATTCAAGTCTCAGTGCTGTGCACTGTCAATTCTCTACTATCCATTTAGGGAGTCAGGCCTTACATGCCTTCTTTTACCATGAAAATGGTGTCCTATTGGTAAAAACCTACCAAGATGCTATTTTTGTGCAGTACAATAGTGTAGAACACTGAGCCAAAACAAGCCTGGAAAACTTCTGAATAAAATATATTCTGTTTAAGGTATTCAGTTATGAAATTTGTTTTAAAAAAATCATGTACATTCATCTTGCCTCTAGAAAAAAAAAGATGAAAGTGTAAAGCAGCATTCATATTTAGAGAAGAGATTGTAAGGAAGATTAAGGGAGATTGTAAGGAAGAGGGGGCCAAGCTTTCTTCGGTGGTGGCCAGTGACAGGACAAGGGTAATGGGTGCAAGCTGAAGCACAGGAGGTTCCACCTGCAGGTGAGGGGGAACTTCTTTGCAGTAAGAGTGACAGAGCAGTGGAACAGGCTGCCCAGGGAGGTTGTGGAGTCTCCTTCTCTGGAGGTCTCCAAACCCGCCTG
>JAUBOD010000326.1:2113620-2167619 GCA_032353885.1 Nothura maculosa | reverse complement strand
CTCCCTCGACCTGCTGGCAACGCTCCTCCTGATGCAGGCCAGGATCCCATTGGCCTTCTTCGCCACGAGGGCACACTAGTGACTCATGGTTAACTTGCTGTCAACCAGGACTCCCAGGTCCCTCTCTTCAGAGCTGCAAGTATTATGCTGTAAGTATTTACAGAAGCTGTAATTTATTTATATAAAATTTGAAATGTACATTCCTTTAAGAGAATTTTCAGGTTGTAAATTCTATATTCCGCTCTTTTGTTTTTAATTTATTGTATTCCCCTGAAAGGCATTCCTTTAACTAGTTCATTTATTGTAAATTCAGCAGTGATATTCCTTAAATAAACAGAAGCATAGAACATAATATCCTGGTAACATTATTTAGAAAATCAGAATAAGGCCCCAAGCTATTCTGAAGATGAATTAATTATGAGATTCCAGGAAAAACACTACATTGGCATCTTACAAGTTACAGTGTGTACATTATATAACGATGTGCCCTTAATAGATTTGTTTTGATTCTTTTGCTCTCTAAGAATCAAAAGATTCACTGTAAGGTAAATACAAAAGATAAAAGCTTCTACTTATTTCTCTCTTTAAATTTTTACATATACGTTTATTATGCAAACATTATTTCTAAACCAAAATACTCACCAGAACAAAGGATCATGTTTTAAAATGTTAAATCCATGTTAAAATAGTATGTTGAGCTCTTTCTCTTAGGTGTAAACACTTTTTCTTTCATGTAATGATATTATTTAGGAGATTTTTAATGTTCTTTCAGTAACATTTTTTTTAATTTCTGATTTTATATTTATTCATTTTCAAGTTATCTGATTATATGTGCTTATATATGTACCATTTGCTGAGCAACTCTCCAAAATTTAAGTTTCTCTGAAAATTCCTGTAAAATCAAGTTATACCTATTTTGTAGTTTTGGAACTGGAAGGAATCTACCCAAGCCCAGAAGACCATAGGAATGCAATTGCCATCACAATTAATAGAAAACAGCTCTCTCATATGCCTTGAACTGAAGAAAGGAACCTGACGATGTTTCTTAACAACAAGGACAAAAGAAACACAGGTGAGAACTGAATATAATGGAAGTAAAAACCCATTAGCACTTTCAAAAATTTTCCTAGCTGTTTAAATGCTTTTGAGAAATCTTCCCCAAAGATCTAGATCCTCAGACACCTTTAAGAATATCATCAGACTCCTCACTACAGGAAAATGACTGGTCATAATACCTAAAAAGTAACTTTCTAATCTTATATTCAGAATTTTTGCATGTTATATTACAGTGTAACTGCTGTGTACGCAAAGACAGAGGTACTTTATTAAATCAGTGTACTTTTTCCTCATTGACTGGAAAACTTAGAAGACTCTTCACAATTCAAGATGCTGTTTGATGATGCCAGTAGGATAATTCGGTCATAAAGTAATGACTGAAGAGAACCCTGCCCAGGAAGCAACTGGAAATTTGGGATGTGGAGGTTATTTTTCCTCCAAAAGATGGAGTAGCACAGCTCTTTTTGCCAGCTTTGCTAATGTAAGAAATGAAAGACATAATTTTGTGTCCTCTTCATCCTGAAGACATTTAAATCTATTTGTCTAGAAAGTACCTTAGTGTTCTAATTTTGGTGTGCTACCATTTGAGAGGAGGGTACAGTGCAGAAAGACATGCAAGGTGTTTGGTGGCAGAGAGCACCCGAAAGCTCTTGATGGCTCTCATTAAGTGATATCAAGTTGTAGAGGCTGTGCTGGTTCTGTACCGTTATGTTTTGTGTAACTTAATTAGCTCTTCTGAGAGCAGAAGCATATTACACCAGGGAGATAGCTGAAATATGCTGCAATCTGCTGTGAGGTTATTTCACTTGGATATCTTTCTGTGATTTGTGTAGTCCATAGCATAAAAATCTTGACCATGATCATATGGTTTCCTTATCATATGGGCCTAATGCACTGTCAGAGAAGTAGAAAGTCCTGGCCTCATTAAAAGGCCTTGGGAGATAAAGGAACTGATCACTTAAGCCTCATTGTATATTACCTATATGAACTTTGCCCGTATTCAACACTATAAGAATAGAAGGGAGACTTTCTAGTAGTTTAGTATTTTCTGCGTCTGGCTTAGGCCAAAGAAATGCCATAGGACATGAATTATAAAAATAAACTAAGTTCTAAATAATATCATAAAATCCAAATGAGCTTGCAACAAGGATTTTAATTAGTTCTTGCTCTTATTTGCCTACTTCTTTTCTAATACTGCTTTTACTGAACCTTGGAAATGACCTTGATTCTGACAATAGTGATTTTCAGTCCCAAAGCTTCCCGCACATAGCTCAAACACCAGATTATACATATATTTAGGTAAATCACCTCATTCCAGAAAAGGACATAGATTATGATAGAGTGTGCCAGAATTAACGCTTGCATATTCTTCTCCCTCTTGCATACAAGATAACTCTTACTTAAGTTAGAATAGTGGAAACTCACATAGGAGTGAGTGATTCATGCCTTCTTGGCAATGGGCTAATTGCAGCACTGTCATCTAGTTCATGATAAATTCTGGTGCTGATCCTTGTTGTATTTAGGATTACTTTACAACAATTTGACTTCAAAATCGAAATCAGCAATATTATGTTAACTGCACATTTTTCAGATGAATATGACTTTTTCACTACCATGCCTTTGCTATTTGATGGTGTTTTAAATGAGAATTAACTAGAGCATTTACAGAGAAAATGCTCTGAGCCATAATCAACACTCCAATAAGCAAATATAATAAAATGAGATTTTTTTTCACTTACAGTAGAGCTGAAATAGTACCAAAGAACAATACAAACAATAGTTTATTACAGCTGTGCTCATGTTAAATTTATAATCTTACTCTATTCCATAGGGATTGAATCCAATCACCATTACAATTATTTAGGGGATCAGAGATTCAGTAAAATCACTGTCATATCTTCTTTCTTGCTTGCTTATTTCTGAGTTCTGCTCAGTTTTAAAAATCTTCTCATCCATTTCTGTATTTTTCAAAGTTTGATGTTTCTTGTACCTTATTTTCTGAAAAGAATCTTATTCTCCGAGAAAATTCTGTTTCTTACAGCACTCAGGAAATGGATAAGTTTTGCTCACCTATTTATTTTAATGGTGTCAATAGTCACATTTTTAGCATGCTCAAGCACACAGATACATGCACAAATATATTGATCCATTTTAGTGTCTTTGCTATCTTAATGGTCTTCCTCTTTCCTTCCACATGATTATTTCATATCAAAAAATACTGACCTTGATCTGGGAGAAGATTGTTAATTTGTGGTTCAATGACTATCTAGAATCTGGAGCTTTCGCTGTGGTTCTAACCTGTATTACACATATTAGTGCAACTGTAATTGCAAACTAGATTTGCTAAGATATCTGTAACTGACCTTTGATATCCTCCACATTTATTCTGTCTACATGGCAACTCTAGTTCAATAGTAATGTCCTTATGATTAGATTTGGTCAAAAAGATTTCACTAAACAAAATTTTTAAAATTATGATAATTAGGAAAATCATTTTATGAATTCAAATAATATGATTTATTATTATTATTATTTATTTTATGCTCCTGTTAGTCTGATTAAAAGGAAAAAAGAGAACCAGCTTTAGAGGTCTTGGTAGTACATTTATTTCGCAGCCTAGGCTCTCAGCAGGTTCCATTTACACAAGAGAAATCCCTTCAATTTTAAGATCTTTAATTTACCCAGGAAATTTCATAAGGAAAATGATTAATTACTTTAAGCAATCACGTTTACAGATAATCACAGTTCTTTATTTAAACTGAAAAAGCAAAAAGGAGATCTTATGAATAAAACATGAAGGAACAAAAGAAAAAGCTTTTAGTTTAATAAATATGAAGTCAGCATTGAAATATTTCTGTAAATAGGCAAATCTTGTTAAAATCATACTGCTGTTCATATAAACTATTAATTATGGAATTATTCTATGTTAGAACAACATTTGAAGGAAAATATCGATCTTTTGTTGAAATGACCCACTGCATCACATACTTTAATATTTTTATTGAGTCGACCCTAACAGCCAAAAACATTCTGCATAAGAAAACATAAAGCAGTACTAAACGGGAAAAAAAGAGATCTTTCAGTTGTGCATTCTCGACTGTTATGTATAGAGTTCCCTATTTTTCCTATAGATATTCTATCCAAAACAACAGCAGGGAAGACTTTACCTTCCTATAAGAACTATGACCCGAAAGTACGAGGTTGTAAGTTTGCATCCAGTGAAGCACACAGTGTTTTCCATAGCTCTCCAGGCAGTGCCTTTTCAGGGTTTGCATGCTAGGTAAGCCCTAAGGAGGCAGGCCGAGGTATGCCCACATCAGCTACTGTTAGCTGCCTGTTGTTCAGGTCACTGAAGAATTTGTCTTATGCACAAAACCTGCAGATACTCTAGGAACTTTAGTGTGAAAATGCAACGCATGTTTGTTTATATGTATGTTATTTATATGGCAAATAGGCATCATACTCCAAAAATGCTATTTAGTACTTAAGTAATAAATTCTTCTGCCTACATTTGTCCCTTTTAAATGGTACTCAAGTAGAGCTGAATATTCTGAATTGAAGAGACTGAACAAGAAAATCTTCCCTTTACTATGACAATCAAATTCTCCTCAGAATTGTCATGCTATCTGATACAGCTGGATAATATATCTGGCACAGAATATATGTATTATTTTTATGAAGATTGGACTAAGAATCTGTGTTTCCTGAAAACAGTAAATATTGAGATAAAAAAGGCATAAGGACCTCAGCCAATGTCCTTTGTCACAAGATCTATCAGACCATTCATCAGCAGACTCACAGACATGGAACTTCTTCCAGTTGTCTGTTAAAATGCTCTTCTACTTCTTCCCAGCCCGGCTTGGCTCTGTAGCACCCAGAAAAACTGTTATCCATTTATTTGCCTTTCTTTCCCATCTTCTCCAAGGATATGGTACATTGACCTGCATTTTGGCTTACTAAAGCCCAGCTCAGCCTGTCAAACCATACTAATGCTATTCTGATCCATCCATGCATGCTGTGTGTCATCAAATTCCTCATTGTCTTAAGTAGAGCAGACCATGAGGTTTTGCAAGTACCAATTCCGCCTAGACAGATGCTTGTGGAGCAATGTATGTACATATTGCAACAGGAATATTTA
This sequence comes from Nothura maculosa, assembly GCA_032353885.1. Taxonomy (NCBI): domain Eukaryota; kingdom Metazoa; phylum Chordata; class Aves; order Tinamiformes; family Tinamidae; genus Nothura; species Nothura maculosa. Next base: position 2,162,425 of record JAUBOD010000326.1, on the reverse strand, counting down.
GAAGTCTAAACTTCTCATATTTAATATATTCAATTGAATATATTCAATTATATTCAATATCAAGAGCTGATGAGTGTCAATTTTTTGGAATGAGAAATATGAAACTTGGTTCTTTTGTGTGATATCTGCTGCTAAGTTCTTGTTTACTTTTTGTTATTTTCTAAAACTTTGGTTTCTATTTGATTGAAAAATACAGGAGTGACTTCTAAAGATTTCATCTGCGTTTTTTGTTACTCAAGTCTTGGTCATGCTGCTAAAAACAAAATGAGATGCTAGGCTAGATTTTAAATTTCTGTTTTGTCTTTTGCTAATGTGTACCTTTTGTTGATGGGAGGAAAGATAAGAGACTAAAGATCTAAAGGCTTGTTTAATAACATTTTAATTTAAAGAGCCTGCCTACTGAGCATAGTCTGAAGCTACACTGAGATGCACTTTTGTATGTTTTATGCATTAACTCACCATCTGCTTTCCATGGAAGAAAGGGGTATGGGAGGCTTATCTGTAGCAATCATGTTTTTGTGTTTTTAAACCAAGTTGAATGTGTTTTATACTGGCATAGTCCTTTGAGGAAGGACACAGCATTCATTACATAATGCATGCTAGATAAATATTATTTCTGAAAATTTAAAAGCCCTTGAGTCTTAGTATGTTCTGATTTGGAAAATAAAATACAACAACAATTTTATTTGAGCAAATGGAACTGCATTGAGATCTCTCACTAAGTTCAACTAATATGTAATACCTTTGTACTTATTGCACAGAATAAAAGTAGCCCTGGAAAGAAGTAAGGTAGGGGAAGGAAGAATCAAGGTACCTCAAAAATGTTCTTCTGAAAAGCCAACCCCAAATATTGAATATGTGGGAACAGATATCATCTGTCAAGTTAGAAAAGCAGAGAAGGTAACATTCTCATTTGTAGCACTAGAAGCATTAAATTCACAATGTCTTAATTGTCAGTATGTATGTATTATTCTATATAAATGAGAATTTTTCAGCAGCAGTAAAATCTCAATTGTACTTTATGTTCATAAAAGTCTCAAAGTTGTGATTTCAGTGTAGACTTTGCTGTAGCTTGCATAGAGGAGTGATTGTTCTAGCTTACAAAAGTAACAGGAAGAGTAATAGACAAGCTATCATAATAGGGCAGCAGTGGGGAGCGTATTTATCAAATTCTTATATATGAAGATGAAAAGATGTAGAAATAAACTGTTGTGAAAAAGTGTCATGACAAGATTATATGTCAAAAAAGCGAGTGATCAATAAAAGCTTTTGTTAGTACTTCCTGACAGCCAGCTAAGTGTTGGGAAATGTGGGCAGACAAAGAAGAACGAGTTATGGATGCATTTGTCATTGCTACTGTTGATAAGGAAGTGTCATTAAGGTCTCAAGTAAGATCTGATAGTGGAGGAAACTATTCATACAGCCCATCGCCCTTAGTTCATTAGCAAACAAAATACTGATTCTGGGAACTGCTAAGAGGGAGGACATATTTGGCCAGAGTCAAAAAAAGGGAAAAGAGCGTGTTGCAAAAAGATAGTGGAGGTAACAGCGTGTAACAAAAATAAGTGTGCTTCCATCAGCACGATGGAAAGGGAAAAGTGCAGCCTACAACAGGCAAGCAAGGAATTGTTTGCCAGAGTCAAAATATAGGGGGGAAAAAAAAAGCAAATTTATCAATATATTATGTGAAAATTAACTGCATGAAGGTGTGATTTTATGAACCTCTTCTTCATCTAATATAATTAAATCCTTTGATCTGTAAAGGACCATAAAATATCTGTTCAAAATCTAAATTTTTTTGAACTAAATCTAATTTAGTTCAAAATCTAAAATTGAGTTAAGCACCCTCTCCTCCATCAGAACCTTGAAATTTGAGACTCCCTGGTAATGTGCGTCAGCGTGGCTATGCTACATTTTGAAAATAGCCTTGCAGAAAAGTTCTCCTTTGGGATATGGAACGTTGCTTCTCTTCTCCCATGCCTTCCTGGCCATAGTGCTTCTGTTGTGAAGATCCTGGGAGCATTCAGTTCCCAGCTCATGGATGGGAGCACTTATACGGTTTATGTCGGCTGACCTCGCCTATAGATAGTCCTTGTCACTGGAAAGGAAACAATGGGTTTTGACATGCTCCAAATAGGACCTAGTGTGAATGATTCTGTCATCAAGGATTGTATTATTATTACAAAATGCTAGATTACCAAAACATGCTGCGTGAGTCTTCAAGCTGCTGTGAATTGGATATAGCCTTTTTTTTTTTTCTTGTGTTTAAGCACTAACCTTGTTGCTATTTCAAATGGTTGAAATCACAAGCAGCGCTGTGTTCATGGCAATTTGTGTTATGCTATTTCATACTGCTTTTTGTGTGCCTTAGCATGTATGATAAAAGATAGAAGTTTATCACACCAGACTGGAGCAAGGCAGGGACATAGGCAAGAGTGCTCTGTATTTGTGCATCCAAAGAAAAGGTCGTGGGTTTGAAGTACCTTTTAACTTTACTAGAGGAGAGGCTGCTATTATTTATTTATTAACCCCTTATTATAGATAAGTGAACTCGCAACCAAAAATACTCCTCTGGTGCCCTGAGACCACATGACAGATATTTAAAACAAAATGTAGAAGATTAAAATTAATCATTTTTACATCAGTAGCATCAGACGTTTAGGAGATACTTTTTTTTGGCTTTTAAAGTTTCCCAATAAAAATATATCTGTTTGGATAAAATTTCTATTTCTTGTCATTGACCTTATTCACCTTTTTACTGTTCCCACTTCAATGGCTGTTTTGAACAAAAAATATATCACTTTTAAAGCATGGAAGCTCTTGTCATTGTTCCATGTTATTCTATTGATGCTTGCTATCTAGGCTGTAAATGTTTTAAACAGAATAATTATATAATTTATATTCTTTCTGGATACAAATTAGCAGGTGCTTTGAGGTAAAAAGTGGATGAATTTCCCATAACCAGACTGCTTTCACAAACAAGATAGATAAAAAGTGCCTGAGGTTATCTTCAAATGAAGTTATATTAGAATTGTGTCCAATATTCTTTATTACAAGGTGAAGATGCTCAGAGCAAATAGAAACTGATGGCTTTTTTGTTTCTTCAGAGCCTTTTTTTGTTTCTTCAGAGCCTTTGTTGAAGCTTTTTTTTCCCTAATGTTATTTGTACTTATTTTTGTATTACAAAAATTTATTTCTGAAATGATCTTTTAAAGTATTTATAACCTTTTATTTCCTACCAGAACCAATGCACATTTTCAAGTTAGAAGAACTTGGTACAAATATTTTTGTTCCTCTGAATACCTGGCAGCAGGCAGCTGCACCAATGCAACTGTGGTATTTGTGGCTACCAACAAATACCTTGTGAGCCATGACCCTCCTCCCATAGCTTCCCTTAGTCCACTAGTCAACTCTTTATTCCTGTGTTTCTCTCTTGGACGATGCTATGGTTATTCTCACTTCTCAATGTGGCCAGATAAGAAAGAAGCCCAGATCCAATGACATTTCATTTTTTTCCCACAGTATTATGAGGGAGAACAATATCCAATTGAGCCCTACTTTCTTTCCATGGTCTATATGGTCAAGCTGTTTTACGTGTTATTCATGTCGTGTAGGCTGTATCTCTACTTACCTGCTTGGTTGTACCTTACAAGTTCCCGAGATCCACGTCAGCCTCTCCTACTTTCTGCTCAATTTGTTTTACGTAATGGCAAGGAGGTATTTATTCTATTGGGGAGCGGTTCCTGCTTCCACTTAGATATAGATTTTAAGATATGTCTTTTTCACTTGAAAAAAGCATTTTTTTCATCTGAAAAAGACAAATATGTTAAAATTGGCTGCGTTCTCTTGGCAAAGAATTAAAAATAATACAAACACACACCTTATGCTGAAATTGCCTGGTATTGTTGGTTTGTTTTATCATTTTATAATTTTGTAGTGAAATTGGAATACATTTATTGGTGAATTCTCGGTATTTTTAAAGGATTTCACAGTAATTTTACAGTTACTTGAAATTTCACAAAAGCAGTGCTGGACTTGACCAATGTGTTTGAAAGAAAACTTCATTATTTCGATAAAAGTTTGAATCAAAATTCCTCAGTAACTGAGGCTTTTTATTCTGTCTCTTCTATGAATATTTACTTCTCACCTCAATTATATCTAGCTTATACAAGAACATCATCAACCTCTTTGTATAAGTGTCTGCCTCTGTCATTCAGATGCTCATTTGCTAATAGCAGTGGGATTTTTTTGTGTGCTCCTCTTGCAAAACTTTGATAAAAGCTTTTTAACAGTCTGGCAAATGCCACATCAGTATTTTTCTCCTATTTAAAGAGGCTTATCATTTTAGAGAGGCCTCTCTTAAAATGAAAAAGAAATGTCACATGTCTTAAACTATATGGTTTCCCATGACCAGTCTGCAGTATCAGTTGTGCCTATGATTGTTATTTTATACATGCTTGAATTTTGCTCTCATGACTTAATGTATATTTGAGAAAAGTGAGGAAAAGAGGAAAAAACCTAACCTATATCTTAATTACACTAATGAAGTAAATTATGAGTAATATGTTACATATTAACTATATTAATGAAGTAAATGATGAATAATATTTCAGTAATATTTAAATCAAAAGAATCAATAATATAAATCTATTAGTTCATTGACTCACTGATTACTTTTTTATTCAGAAATAACAGTAATCAGTGCAGTAATGCTATGCAATTGTTTTGCAGATGTTTTTTCATAGTTTATATATAAGTTCAGTAAGAAAGAAAAATTGATTTTAATTGCAATGTATATGGTAATTTCAAAAGCAGTCAGATCTTGTGCTGAATTGCTGCAGTTTGGCAGCAGTATAATCGATAAGTTAGATGTATTATATTAATTCCTCCTCCTCTCCTTGTCTGTAATACTTTTGTAAACTCTCCTGTTATCTCATTCTGAGGTTCACATGCATGTTGCATAACATAACCATGCCAAAATGAAAAGAGCAATGTGTACAATGTGTATATACCAATACGGTATTTTTCCTAGATAGATCATCTTTTCATGGAAAATATTCCTGAATACTCTTTTAGTTAAAAAGGAGTAGATTTGAAGGAATATTGTGTCAGTGTCACATAATACCCTAAATTATTCTGCACTACATAAAAATAAGTTTTCTTTTAGAGAAAGATTCAAGAATGTCTTCACACTTTCATGTTATGTTGTCTACATGCTTTCTAAATTTTCATTACTTTAACTTTTTCCATGTACTGTAAAGATTCTATTTAATCTCTCTTTTTTCCCACTTCCTTTAATCCACTTTTTAAATATTACTTTCTCATAGATAAGACATACATAAATGCAGAGAAAAATTACTGCTAAAGCTTGTCTGAAAAATCATAATCCTCGCTATGCTTACTGTATCTCACTGTATTTTATCAGTAAGTCTATTCATAGTTCATCAGAAAACTCTTGTTTATATATATATATATAATATATGTGTGTGTGTGTGTTTGTATATGTATGTCATGTTAGGGAAGTGGAAATAAAAAGAATTCATATTTTTTTTTTCTTAAAGTCTTTCTTTCTTGTTAGATTTTTTTCTACAATCTAACTGAAGATATCATACCTTTTCATCTTTAAAACAAAGGCATTTGCAGAGTTGTTTAGAGTGTTACTGATTCTTGTAAGATTAAGCTTACCTGATTTTGGTGGGAGAGGAGATGGCCTGTTTGGTTATTCAGACTGACTGTGTGCCTGTTTGTTGCAGAGAGAGAAAACAAGAAGGAAATAAGCTCAGAACTGTGCTAGTCCCTGCTGTTAGTGTGAGTGAAGGATTTTTTTCCCAGTCTTTTACTCTGTTTGCCTGATTTCTGATATCTATCCCTTTAGAGTTGCTTTGTCTGTATCATCCAAAACAAGACATATATTTAGGTTGAGATAAATTAATAGGAAGCCTTACCATTATACTTTCAGATGAAGATAACAAAACAAAAACTCATCTGCTAATACTCTTCATTTTTTTTCTTAATTGTAAAGGAAGATCCAATGACAATGACAACAAGTGCTTCTTCTTCCCAAGGGCTATGACACAAAAGATGTCTGTTATTATTAAGATTTAGCTGTAACACTTCCATCTGTTAATCTTACTCTGTTTGCCACAGCAGGTTATTTGTAACTGAAGGCTAAGACAAAGACTTTTTCCTTGATAATAACCTTCCATAAATACAGGACAGACTTTTTATTATTATCATTTATTTTTGAAAATGAGAGGTTTTGTAACTTAATGTGACCTTTGCTTTAGAAAAACAGTCTTGTACTTTCTATGGCTTTTTGCACTTACAGAATCCTAAGAGAATTTACTGAAAATGAAGCAGTATGCTGAGAGATGTTAAGATGCATCCTTTAAAATCCCTTTTAGTGACATTAAATGAAATGTATTACAGGCAACAGAACAGGGAGAAAAAACAAGTCATGAGCAAAAAGGCACAATATTTCAACATATTTTGCATTTCATTCATGCAGTTGTTTGGCCTCAAGACATGTAAAATGGATGAATTTGATTCTCTTGATCTTCTAGCAACCTGAACTAGGGAGATGAGAGGAGTTCAGCAGGAAACTATATAAAGGAGCTAAATAAGCAAAAGCAAGATACTGAACAATAGCATGGTATATAAATCTAAGACTAAATGTGCTTATTGACTAATTACTATATATATTTTGCTAAAATATGGATGCATTAATAGCTTGTCTCTAGAAGGATGTGTTATCTCTATCAAGATATGTGAATGAGATTTTCTTTCATTTGTTCAAAAATGGAAGACTGGAGTCACACTGTCTATGTTAGGCATCCACTGTGCCAGTGCAGGCAGTGGAGATCTCAGAACAATAATCCAGAAATCTCACCTGAGAAATGGAGCACATCATTAAGGGAGAGCAGGTATGGGCATGTGTGTGACTTCTGACCTCTGTCTAAATCTGAGGCATCTGACATGAGGTCTTTCCTTAAATACCTCCATCCACAGAGAGCAGAACTTGAGGGCTGTACCTCCATGGACCCCCATGTACACGCTCCATAGTACATCTAAGAAAGCTGGTCTCATCATTATGAAGATGGATAAAATCTGTACATTTTAAAAATAATCATTAAATGTTAGGCCCTGACTTAGGGCAAGGAGAGATTTGAGGGTATTTCTTTTACTTGCTGAAGCTAAGGATTCAAGATCTTTCTTTCCCCTTCCTTTAACTTTTTAAAAATATAAAGGACTAGATAAAAGCTATCTTTTCTTTGCCGTTTAATTCTCATTTTGTTATTTTACATTCTCATAATATTTTTATAGATTTTTTTGAGTAAATTTACCACTCAGAGAGAAAACCTAGAAGACAAATTAAAAGCACTATCCAAGGTGAGAAAAGAATTGCCTTTTTTTTGATGCAACAGCTAAGAATGGCACTCAGACCATGAAGTTTGCCAACAGAGCCCATCTGTCAAGCAGCAGAGTAAATCAAATGCTGCAAGTTTCCAGTGATCTGAAGACAGGAAAACACTAAGAAAAGGCATATAGAGGTAGAGACGTCGCTTTCACCTCAGAGTTGTGAAAACAGCTTTTATCTCCATAACCTGCGCTTTGGTTGCTCCTTTCCCTCATAGCGCTGCAATTCTTTGGTCCATTCACAAAGGACTTGAACTTGTTTCCCCTATACTTAGACTTCCAAAATTTCAAGGGCAAAATGCTCCAGGGCACAAACATGAAGCATTTTGTTGAAGTGTGGTTCGTGGAATCCAGACTCTCACTGTATCAGAGTGATTCCCTGCAAGGTTCACACTAAACATTTACTTGTAAATTTATGTCAGTAATAATTGAAGATTCATGTTCTTGTGTGGTTCTCTGCCTCTCTTTGTCAAGTGCATTGAATTATCCAGTTGCAGTATAAACCCTCTGTAAAATACTCATATTCTACATGTAATTAGCCAAGGGATTAATTTAAGAGGTTCAGTGTTCGAAACTGCTCTCACTAGCTTCTTGAATATAGTGTTTTAGTGGGAAGTCTTGCATTTTTCCTGTGTTCAGTATTGCCCATGATGAAATTCACTGGACTCTGGACTACAGCTTGCTTGTGCATAGTCTTCCACCATGGGAATGAATTGATTATACACAGATGTATCCTCCGCCGTTATACCGATTTCCAAAATAGATGCAACTACTGCTTGCAGCTGCTGATGTGCATTTGACTTTCTTTGACTTTCTTTTAGGTCCTGACATGGAAGAAGTGTTTGGCAGACATCAGTCTACTGTGCCATACAATGCTGCATTGTTTCTGATATTCTTTTCAGTCTTGGCATGACTCAAGCAATTTTGGAGCATGGTAAGACTGTGTTCTAGCTTCTCTCAAATTCCTTCTGCAATTAGATGCATGATGTAGACTTAAACTGAGAATGTTCCTGAATTTGTAAGACTGATGATTATTATTTAGCTGTTTTAGTGCGACACACCACTTAAGGCTAACACACATGGGCAATATCAGAAGTGTACAAGATTCTGTATTGTCAAGATTTTCCTATCCATCTTCACCTTGTCAGGTCATCTGAGTCTGGCATCGGTTTGCCAGTTGTCATAAAGAGTTGTCTTCCAAAATAGCTTCTTTCTTAAAATTAAGAAAGGAAAGAAATATTAACCATGCTTGATCAAGTCACAGAAAAGAATGAAGATGATGATTTCAGTGCAGGAAAAAGGATGAACTGGAGCTAATAAATGTAGATTAGATTCCTTACTCTAATACCTCCCAAATTTCAAAAGCCATGTTACTGCCTTTTGTATGAAAAATAATAGTGGGAAAAAATACAATGTATGTGTGGTCTCCCCAATGGAGAAAAAAGTAATAATACAGTAGAGCCCTTTTCTATTGAATTCTCTGACACAATGAATGTTTTTAAACCCCTGGATAGATTTTTTTTTTTTTAACTCTAGTGTCTTTGGACAGAAAGAACAGATAAATTCCCATTGCATATTATGAACAATAATTTTACAAATCCTATTTTAAAGGACATATTATTCTGTGTATTCATAACCTTTAATTATCCTTGCAAAAGCACATAATTCACAGTTGTGTCATACAAAGCATGAAAGTAAAAATACGAATATATGTATGTGAATTTGTGACTATATACACAATCATTTATATATATATATATATATATATATATATACATTTTTATATATATATAAATATATATGCTTCATGACAGAACATGTATGCAACAAGACATACAATCTTAGTTGTCACCATGAATGTACATATTTCTTTTTTTCTTTTGTTGCATATGTTCTTCCTTCCATTGTGATCTATGTACTTGCCCTGGACTCCGCTCTCAATAAATGGTGACCAGAACAAGTTGCAGCTGGAATGTAATTTGCCTGTTCTACTAGTCCACAAACCACAAATTAGTCAAGAAAAGGTATTATGCAAAGAAATTTAGAATGAACCAAGTTGTCCAAGGGTCATTTTGTCCAGATCTTGGAAACCTTGGAAACCGGCTCCATAAAGAAAGTATGAAACTGCCGATACATTCAATTTATTGGAATGAGTTATTTTCTATAAATACATTGGAAAAAAATGATCTAGTTTCAACCTAGCTGAAGGGACTACAGATATCAAAATCCAACTTTGCATCTCTCCAGCACATTTATTTTTATCCTTGTAGGGAACTCACAGCATAGGATAAAGCACGGTAATCAAATGTCTGGCAGAATACTGACTGTCTTTACCTTCATTTTAATTTTGGTATAGAAAGTGGAAGCATCTTTTATTTAGCCCATGAAATGTGCGTTGGTCCTACACAGACTGTGTGTCTCAAGTATATTAACATCAAACACTAAAAGGGTTGTCATGATGCTACACTACCAGTTTCAGCTATAAGGGCATTTTCTTGATTTGTGAAACTTCCATAATTCAGTACTAAAAGTACAATATAAACATAGAGTATCAAATATCTCATAATTTGAAATCAGATATTGCAGAGGCTGCAGAGGCAGCCACACTTGTCATAGTTAACCACTGTGGAAGTTTACAGTTCAACACACGTACCATTTATCTCTCTGCCCATAAAGTGTAATTTTCAGCTATTTTTCGGGAATGTGTACACACTGTGCATTTAGAAAATTGCTAATGGAATGGGGCTTAAGCTCTTATGGTTGAATTTTGAGCATATTATTACAGTCTTTATAAGAAATATAGAAATTGTCTAAACCTAGGTGATCTGTAGCAACTGCTTGTATGCGTCTGGCAATAATAAAAGTTAGAAATTGAGTAAGTTTATGGGAAAAAGGCTTAAGCAAATGAAAAGTGAAATTAAAAGAGAATTGTTTAGACTGTATCCGCTATATTGAAGTGTATAAAGCTGGATTAGCAGTGTTTGTTACAGGTCTCTGTTCATATTATTTGACATTTTGTTAGAAAATTACTTTGCAGAGTCTTACATCACTTAAATAATCATTTGATGATGAGGTATTAAAGGGTATTGTGGAAAAAGGATAAATATTTAAAATCTTTTCAGTAAGCAAGTGGGTTTATAAATTTCTCCTCAAGAAATCCCTGTTAAACTACAGAATGAGTAATTTCAATTAAATATACATTGTATTAAAATAGGAAAGGGCATAGGTATGGAACTGCATTTAAAATATGAATAAAAAAATACACATTCTAAGTGAACTCAGAAAGGGAAATTTTCACTCATGTGTATTAGATAAATAAAAATGAGCATACATAGAGATTTTTAAGCATCTGTTTAGCAACTATTTGCCTAGTAGGCATTAGCTTCAAAATTAGTAAAAACATGAGGAATAGGTAGACAGTACTCCTCCAATGCTAGGTGCTGGCACAATTTACATATTGTTATTATGGATACATATTTAATTTCCTATCTTTTTTTTTTTCTTTTTATCTTTTTTGTTCCTGAGTCCCAATTTCTGACTGTTCGATGACATGGCAGCAGTGGTAACATTGATAAAATTCCACATCAGACTCTGTTCCTGGAATAGAAGGTATAGCTCATATATCTATCCATCTTCTTTTCTCGACTCTCGAAAAGGCAAATAAAACTCCCTGATCAGCTGTTTCTCTGAAACTCCCACTCCTTAGTATTCCAAATCCTTTTGAAAAAAATGGAGCACAATATGTATATATTTGTGGAAAATACGTAATCTCTGCTATAGCAAATTATGAGCTTGTTAAATAAAGCAATGCCTACTGCTTTATCACAAATATGATGGGATCTCAGTCTTGGCTTCGGGTAGTGGTTGGTGGTTATGAACATGATGCACTGATGGGACTAGTACAGGGATCTCCAGTCTGTTGCTTCTAAGGACCTTCAAGATCCTAGCTTATTTTAATTGCTGATTTCCACACTTCTTCATAGGCTGCAGCAAACAACTCTTCTAAGTGCAGGACTTATAAAGAGTAAGAGCTTCTCTAGCTAATGTAAGAATGAATCTTGAGGAAAAGGCTGGTAGGTACTGCATGTGACTCCATAACCTTAAAAACTTTCAAAAAATTACTATCCATTCAAATTAAAATCATTAAATCATCAAAATACTTTCTCGCTTTGCAGTATACCCAACAAATGCATGGATGTGTTGTGGATTATTGATTGGTGGCTTTTATTCACCATTAAAAGAAAAAGAGCAGCTTTTGGTATATAGTTATGATTTTATAATACATTTACTTTACACCAGTGCCCTTCTGTATTCTGAATCACGTTGTCGTGCTTGTTCAGTCCAAGCCATTCTAGTTGATGGAATAAAGACTATCAGCTTGTGTCTTCCTAGTGCCTAAGACTGATCAAAGTAAACCATTAATCAAATAGATACAAAAATTAGAAATTATAATATGAGGTGTTAGATAACACAATCTGCATGCAGTAGCAACTTGATCTCTCAGGAAATTAAAATAATTTAACAAAAAGGCCATATTTAACAGACTGCATGATGGAATTAAGAATGAAAATCTAGCCTATTAATCATGCAAGAAATTGCAATTAAATTATATTTGTTAATTTCATAGTGAAGAGTTTTTAAATTAAATCATTAACCATTTGCTTGAATCATCTGTGCAACCATAATTCAAATATGAGCAAAAGAAGTTATTTTTAGGGCTGAAAGCCATTTTATATGCAATGTATTTTATTTCCTATAAAACACATTGAAAAAAAAAAAAAAAGTAGTACAGATCTCAAATTATGAATCAGTTTGTCTTCAATAGTGCCCAAGTGGCTTCATATTTTTGTCTTATTATACATTTTTTTTCAAAAAGGGAAAATTTATGTTTTCTCCAGCATTTTTTTTTCTGTGATGAAAATGTGTACTGCCTGTGAAATATCTGGAAATAGAAATTTTAGCATGTGAACAGAAGATAATTAATGATATGGAATTTATAAAGGCAAGTGGTAGTCTTGGAGCTCGTCTCTCCATCTCCTCAGTTATTTTTAAAGCATAAAGATTACTTTTAAATTTTGCCACTGCAACTGAATAATATCAAGAAAAATACACCGTAAGGTTGCCTGTATTACACTTCAGCTCATAATTTAAAATGATATAGACAAAATAAAGGATAAAGATGTGATCTCAGTATTGTTTTCAGTCTTGAAGAGAAGCTGTGGATGCACATACCCTCAAACTGGAGATAAGCTTTCACAGCGGAGACTAGAAAAAATGTGAGTTTTGATTAAATTATTTGTTTCCCAATCAGATGTGATTTTTCAAAAACATTTAAAAAGAGTAAGTCAAAATTTTCTGATGGTCGCAGAAAGTTTAATTCATGCTACATCTTTCTCCTGCACAAGCAATTCATATGGTTCATTTGGCAAATTTTCTCAAATCTTTTAGGAACTGAATATCTCTGATATTTCATTATCACTTCTGTATTTCACTTGATCTTGATCACTGCTTTTAAAAGATTGTGAGAATTTTTTTAAAAAGTCTGTGCACAGGGATGCAAAAAATATGATTTTGTATTTCTTATTTTCTTAGAAAACAAATGCTTAAAACCACAGTTGCCTGTATCACTGTTCAACATAACTTCTACTGAAAATTCAAACCTTTTAGTTGGCACTAAGTAAGGAGAAGGAGCTAAACATTTACAGAAGGAGATACCTCTAGTATGATCCTGTAAAAACAAATAAGCAAACAAACACTGTGCTACACTTGCATGTGTTGTGAGAAGGGTCACTTAAGATAGGGAGGTAGTCACAGTGTGAGCTGTGGAGTACAGCTGAGAATTCTTGTCATCAGTATTTAATTCAACCCAGAGCAAATGACTGCTATGGGAGGATGGGTTATCAATAAAAGCTTGGAGAACATAGCAAAACAAAGGCTGATAAGGGGTATGTTTGTTTCATAAACACAGCCTTTAGATAAATGTCTTCCCTCTCTAGCCTTCTTCACACTCAGAATACAAAGAGCAATATATCTAAAACAAAAGGGCATTTTTAGATTTTAATCTTATTGACTTGATAAGATATTCACAATGAGTCAGTATGAGCTTAGTCTTCCTAACTTAGCTGCCTTGAAATTACAAATTTTCTCTAAATAGTTGACTATCTACTGTATCTACAAGTAACTCTAGAGATAGGTTAGATCCTGTCTAGGGCAAAACCTATCTTATACATTTATTTTAAGGCAAGAGAAATCTTCATTGCCACGTAGTTGTATCTGTCTTTTGACTAATATATCCTAGACCATTAATGTAAAGAAGCAGTTTAATTTTCCAGAAGGCAAAAAAACACAGGTAAGATGACTGCCTTCCATAAGAAGCCTTGGATTTTTTTTGGCGGGGAGGAGGATGGCGGGCGGGGAGGCAGATGGTGTGCAGAATGTGACGTTGCTTCAGCTGGAGTGTCTTCGGTTGTAGCTCTGAAGCAAGTATATCTTCCACATACTAATGAAATCTGATGAGAAAAGTAATCTCATCAAATTGTAAGACTAAGATGGTAGAAGATTGAATATTAACATAGAGTATGAAGCTGTAGACTTACATAAATGTGATGACTATATTTTCATGGTTGTTATGGTTTGCCATATACTTCTTCTCAACCTCCCCAGATTTTGAAATTTCCATTTATTAGATCATTAGAAAATGCAATTCTGTTTGCATAATCAAATATATTCCTTCCATCCTTGCCAGCAGATTATTCTAAAACATGTTAATGCTTTTTTCCCTTTGCTTGTTTCTTCTTATGATACATGTTACTACTGCAGGAATTTCAACTCTGTAATATTGTACTTATAAAAAAGCACTAAGCTACAGAATGCATTTTTAAGGTATATGTCATTTTTAAATATGAAGATTGCTTTCTTTAAATATTCTCCAATGGCTTTTTATTTGGTGCAACCATTTTCTTTGCTAAGTGATTTCTTATGTTAGCAATGGGAAGTGAAGATTATCTTTCACAACATTCCTAAATATGTTCTGTATAGATTTTTTAGAAGTACTCCTCAGTATTCTGAGCACCATCACCGTTCACACATTTTTGCTATGTAAAAGAAGCATAACATTATGTATTGTATCCTTTATCCTGGTGGATTTTTCTTCATTTGTTTTGCCTGTGTTTCTAATCTGATAGCTGAATATATTAAATACATCTGCTCTTGTGTTACAAGTATTTATTATTTGTAGGGGGTAGGAAAGAGAAATACAAAATTAATTTTCATTATGAATTGTACTTGCCCTCAGAAGAAGTAGCTAATGATTGCATATTTTCCTGCCGCAGAGTAAGAAATGAGATTATATCATATCAGTTGAATAGAAATTCACTGCTAATATGAAGCACGTAATTTACACGGCTGCAGACAGAGGGGAGGATGATATTTCTTGCCTTCATTCAAAGGTTAGGATCTCTTTGTGTCTCCAAAGACAAATAGTCAAGATTTCCATCAGTGTTAGCATATATGAGAACTGGAGTGTGCCATGGGTTTTATAGAACAACTCAGGCAGTGGTTTGCTGGAAATCTTAGAACTTTCCCTCCATATTACTCATCTATAAGACAGATTCTCTGAACATAAATCAAAACCCAATCTACCTAAATATCTGGGCCACCGAACTTCAGATTCCCCAAATGCAAGTATCCACTTGCATTGGACAAGATAATATGTTGTTTGAATGCTGCTGCAGGAGAATACGTGACAAATGGCACTCTAATTGCCATCAGGGTGATGGTAGAATTTGTTAAGAGCTTCCAGGTAGATACTGTTCATGTCTGAAGCTGTGCTCTACAGTGTGACACTCAAAATTTGGCCCGAGGGAAATAGTTAAGAAAGATATCAGTGAAAGTTACCTCTGGTCTGCAATCCAATCTGTGCCACTGACCAGCGTTTGTGTATATGTGAGTGTGAGTAAAGGCAAAGGAGGAGGGAAACCTTCCCAGCACTCCAGAAGTATCTGTTTCGGTGAGTTCTGCTCCCCAGATAACACTAAAAGGTTGTGCCCTGTTACCAGTTGTTGATATAAATGAGGAAAGAAATCCTCCATATCTTTTCCCTTTTTAGGGAGCTTCTCTCTGTGAGGCAGTTTGGCAGAAACTGAGGCTTGTCACAATATTAAGGATGAGTGGCTGAAGCTACAGTGATTTTGAAAGGGGGAAAAGTAAGGGCACAGAGTGGTATTCTAAATGAAATGGCTGTAACAAAAAGTATTCCCTGCTAAAAACAATTATATAACTATTTGACATAACCAGGTTTAAAGAAAGAAGAACTAAATAAAAAAATCTAAAAATTTGAAAAATAATTTTTCATATAAAAGAAATTACTTCTTTACCCTGGAGTTTCCAGTTTACCTAATACTTTTTAACAACTATATTTTCTTAATATACCATAACATGTTCTTACTGTCTCACATAGCTGTAAATTTAGGATGATTTGCATGCTTTGAGTATTTTCCTGGTGTTAAAAGCATAAGAATTATTTAATATATAAATTGGTAAGTGAAAGTGAGTACAAGGAGAAAGGAAGCTAGAGGTATTGAGAAGACTGCAAATGATCTTCATTAAGCAAATGGGGGAGATCCATGGCTTAGACTTATTTTAAGATATTATAACTCTCTTAGAGATTGAAATATCAGACAAAAAAGTTACAATAACTATTCATTTATTAACAGCCAGCTGCTGGAATTTTTCTAAGGGTCATTTTATTGTTCAAATATAAAGTGAACTGGTAATAAAATATGCAACTTTGACTTGGAAACACAGTAATGGTAGGATTAGCTTTTATCTAAAACTACAGAAATTATCTGGGGAGTTACAGATTTGAATGGTTTTAATGGAATTTGTAGGCTTCAAACCATGACAATAAGAAAGGGACAAAAGAGCTCACTCAGGTGAAGATAATTCATTGACCATTAATAGCTTAATTGAGAGGTTTCACTCAAGGTAGAAAAATGCAGCTGCCAAAGAGACTACCCTTAGTAGCTCATCAGCAGTAGACTGGTAGACAGATGACTGATAAGCAAGAATGACAGAAAAAAAGAAAGACTGAAGAAGAGCTGCTTTCCTTAGCTTTGCATGTGTCCCCAACATTTGTCTCATTTTAAATGCAATGTGAGGTTTGTAGCCAGAATAAGCTGAAGGGAACTTCTTCACATTCAGAAGCTCTTCATGTTGTGTTTTTTATTTTGTTTATTTATTCTGAGTCATGAAAAACTATCAAATAACAGCAGTAGGTAAGCAGATACAAGAGATACAAGCAGATGGGATACCACCAAGTCAACAAGACACAAAGCAATTCTATATGGGATTTCTGTCATATCAGTACAAGAACAGTACTGTATGAACTGATGTGATGGCAGCGTAACATTGAGCAGCTGAATAATGAGCAATCTTGAACTTGATTTCAAAGATATGACCTGTGCTATGGATGGCAAAGGATATGCTCAGAGGTGATGTTTTCCGGGATCCATATTAGCCCAACTGTAATCCGGTGCTGTTCTTAGAGGTTTTCCTGAAATCATTCTTCACTATCAGTTTTATCCTGAATTATGAACATTTGATTGATTGCAGAAGTAGTGACTGAGATCTGAAATGGCAGATGCTGACTTTGAGCAATAAAGTATGCTTGGATAGGTAAGCCTGAAGTAAGTAGAGAAATGTAGAGAATATTGAAATTGTTCAAATTACAGAAACAAAAAAAAACCACATAGTGAGTTTGTTACTTTGCTAACTCAAAGGGTTAAGGATTCATTTGAAACAGATGAAACTGAATGTGATCAAGTTGAAAACAAGTGACTCGTATCTCTTGGCAGAGTTAGAGGATACAAATGAAAATTTTTTCATACATTCATGGAGTAGGATTGTGGAAAAGAAGTTTAACTGTATAGCTATTTTACTATTTTTTTTCCTCAGCCTCATATGTTGTTCTTATAAATGTTGATAAAAGTTATAGAAAGTTATTCCTGGAGGGGCTTTTTCCTCCTATTGGTAGAAATTTATCACTTTATTCAAGTGCAGGAAAAAAAGGGAAAGGAATAACAGAAAAGAGAAAAACTAATGGATATCAAGGATATGGTTGCTCACAGATAGTATGCATAAAGCTGCTAAAGATTGTAGATTGCAAAATGATTTCTCAGCCCCTCAAGTCTTCATTGTGCCTTTCAATTTTTCAAGGAAGAAACAGTAGAGTAGAACAGCAGCAGAAAAAGTAGTGCCACAGAATATAACAAAATGGTAAATAGCTTTTAGGAACGGAGAGGCAGAACATCCCATTTTGTCCCAGAAATTTCTCTACTTAAGAGAGACTTTCTGTTGAATAGTTAAACCAATCTACTTCCAAAGTCTGAGGTATTTTTGGAAGTGATTAGATTACCAAACATCTGTGGCAGAACATTTAAGGTAGGGAAATTTGCTCTCCTGTTTATTTTTTTAAAACAGGAAAGTGAAAAAATTTTATGGTGTCTGGGAAAATTGCTGGGGAAGGTGTTGGTGTTATTCACAGGAATGGCCACGACTTCTTTATAAATAGGTGATTGACAACAAGTTCCCTGGGCGTATTGTTTCTTCTAGTGTGCAAGAGGAACCCTTGTTATGTGCAAGATATCTGAAGTTGGCAAGCAATGTCTTTTTATCCTAGAAGATTAAGGAAAATCATAAAATCATAGACGTTTGTATTATTCCATGTCTGGAGAACATTAAGGTTTTATGCAAGTTGCAGAGGTTTTAATCTCTACCTTCCTATTCCCATACCAGTCTGACAGTCTTAAAAAATCCATAACCTTTTGTTACAGTTACAGAAAGAGAGTGGAGAAACAAAAACAAAGTCTTTGAAATGTAAAGCCTCAGCTGAGATTTCTATTGTAATAGCAATGTAGTATCTTAATAAGGGAAGTCTTGATTAAATGTTTTTATAGATAGCATTATCTGCCATGCCAGGGGAAAATTGGAAGAGCTAAAACAGTTGCTGTGCTGGAGCTGCTGTTGCTGCTGTTGTCTGAGTCCAGTCTTGCTTTCTTGAAGATGCAAGCCAAAGATGCATATGAATAGGAAGATGAAAGAGTAACATAGATGAAACACAGCTTCTATTTCTGGACTCTCTTTCTTTCTTATTCTCATCCTGAGAGAAGAGGAGGCAGTGTTATGGGACTGCTAGAAATGTGGCAAATTCATGGTAGAATCAAGGTATTTAAAGCTTTGCTTTTGATCTCACTTTCAGTCACAGATTTGTAGCAGTGTTTCAAGGAGTCATTCCTGGCTGGTTCAACCAGATTGTCTTTAAAGAGAAAGCAAAGAAGAAGGAAGAAATAAGATAAATTGAATGGATAGTATGTGATAGAAAAGAGGAGAATTACATTTCTGTCAATGCAAGGCCACAAACTTTGTGAAAAATGTGGTAATGCCTCTCTCTGGACAAGTAAGATCAGGATATTTCTGAAGAATCTGATGAGAGAAGTTCAATGATAGTATATTGAAGTATCTTATGGTGCTAACACTTACCACTGCTTGCTCAAGTTTATTTTCAAATTATGAACTCAAAATTTCGTACTGTTTACCTTTACTGAAACTTTTTTTTTTGAGTTTGCACTGAAGCAATCTTGCATTATCACTGAATGCTACAGTAAGTCAGTTATGTTTTTTTCTAACTAAATATTTTGCTTTATTTTTGTGATGTTTGGCATTCTGCTGTATTCTTTGTTTTTCATTATATTTGTGGCCCATTACTGTTTCATTTTGATTGTTTATATAGGAATTTGGAATAAGAACATCATGCCTCTGTATTGAAGGTAATTTTGTTAGTCAAATTTTTACTCTCATTTTCATTTTGTTGTATTTTTGGTAGAGGTTAATTTATAAAATAAGAGGATATATATGCTATAAGATCATAAAGCTGGAGCTGAGCAATTTCTTCTTATTCTTTGATGTCTGCTTACAGACATCTCTTATTCTTTGATGTCTGAGTTATTATTTCTATTCTTCCTTGATAGTCTTATCATAATAATTATTGAAATACATACTCTGGAATTTTATCCCTGTCCTTTTTCTGATGGAATCTTGCTGTTCAGGAGTCAATGGCACGATTTGCAGTTTGGATTCTCTCTTTTCTCATGCTTCAGAATAGGAAGTGGCATATGGATTTTCAGTCATACAATACAGGGAAGCATGCAAAGGCATTCTTTTTAAAATAATTTTATCATGCTTTTGTTATGTATTTTGTTGTTTAATATTTCTAAAATATCATTTCAACAGAATGACTTAACAGTAATTCCAATTAAAGATGAATCACTTTGTAATGAGAGATAACAAAAAATCCTAAATTACTCATCATCTGTAGATGTAGCAATTGGGAAGAGAAAGATGCCAGGAGAAAAGGTGTTAATTGGATTTTTTTGTACTGTACCTGATGTCATTATAGTCTATCCATATGCTGGAGGAGAAAAAGAGGCTAGGCTATCTGCTACAGATGAAGGAAAGATGTATTTTTTTTATCCTCATTTCCCCAATGGGAAAGGGTGTACCTTTTCAAGGATTGGAAACTAAGGGCTGTAACCATCCTTTGCTCTGGGAGGGGAATATATTAAAACACAGAGACAGTGGAACCCTTGCAAATTCTCGATTTTCCTATCCGTATTTCAATGGCTAACATTTCAGTATTAACAACTAATATCGTAAGTGTAAATAGAGAGTTGTATTCTCTTTCATTGAAATAGACATCCTCTTGTATGATAGCGAGATGGATTAGAACAATAATATACTTAAGAGAACAAGTCCACTGAAAAGTTTCTTTTTACTTGCCAAAGAACCTGGAAATCTTTTCTTTCTTTACACGCAAAAGAGGAGCAGCAGCAAAGCAGTAACTCTGAATTCTCTTATAAGCAAATAAATAAAATTCTTCTTGCTTCAATGATGCTCTAATATTACACCATTTTCATTTCTGATACCAGTAGGCCATATTGATGTTGTGGGCCAGGTGTTATTATGAAAACCAGCAGGGTCTTGATTTCTCTCTTGAAAGCTAACTAAAATCCTAATAATCTTTAAGTATATCTATATTCTTAAGGCCTGCTTGATGGTCAGGTAAAATTTCTTCATCAATATCAGAAGACGTTATTTGAAATTCTAATTTTGCATGTTGTTTTTTAGAAGTAGTTTTATCAGATCTTTGTAGTATTGAGCCATTTCCCTATTTTTCTTTTCTAATATATAGATAGTCACAGTGAATTTCTGATGCCTGTCTGGTGTGTAGCCAAGCACTGAGGCGTTTCTTAGTTTTCATGGAAGAGCAGAGTTGAAACAAAAAAAGTCCAAGCACAGACTTTCATTTCACTTCCTAATCCCTGAGATTAATAAATGTAAGAATGACTATAGAACGTTTGATTGTACTTTTGGAAGCTAGACCTTTGCACTTTTGGGTTTTTTTTAAGGCACTTTGCCACTGCTAAAAAGTCCCTCTTTACTCACTCTTACAAGTCTGAAAAGGGGTTACTCAATAACAGTCTAATATACTATCTTATTTGGATGTATGATTTTTTTTCTTGACTCTGGCCAGTTACATCAGTAACCTCAGTGACACACTGAAGTGCCTGGGCAAGCACTTTCATAGTTTTCTGTTTGTTTGTGGAGCTAGCTGCATGTTTGCAGAAGTAAAATAGAAATATTTTTGCTTAGCTATGAGATTGTGGAGACATGACACTTCACTGTCATTTTAGAAATGAGGAAATACTATGTGGTAGCTCAGCAGTTTAGTACAGTACTGTATGGTCACAGGCAGTTGACATCATCCTACCTTTTCTTGCTGACTTGTTAATATTTGACTTTCTCATTTGTTCTAATTATAGCAGATGATAAACGGCAATGAAACTGGGGAACCTTGATGTTGTGAGTAACCGACACACTTTGTTATTTTTCTATACTGTGTTTGTTAGCACAAGGTAGACCATGACAGTAAAGCAAATTTAAGATTATAAACTTAGGTACTGTTTATTAAAGCATGTTGATGTAGGTATTGTTAACTTGAATCAGACAATCCTCTTGAAGTCTTTTGTTTATTCTTTTTCAGTTTTCCTTTATATAGCAGGCACTTTGCTAGTTAATTCCTAGACAGATTCCTGCCTGCTACATCCTGTGAAAATATAAAATAGCTCTGCATTGTATTGTTTATATTTTGCATTAATTAGTTAAAGATATAGCCTTCAGTATTGGATTTTAGGGCAGTCTTTGCCAGAGTGGCTATACTAAAATTGAAGATCTTTTTCTATTTTTATCTTACCTCATTTACCTGCTGTCTGCTGTTAAATCAAGCAAGTGAAACTGGCAATGGCCTTGTGATAGGGAGTCATGCTCAAACATCTTATTTTCTGAAGGTGTAGATGTTATTTTATGGACAGCATCATTCTTTTCTAGTTTCACGGAAGACAGATGAAATGTTGAATATTGGTAGCCTCTTTTTTTTTTTTTTCCTCTCCCTCCTGCAGCACTTCCCTCCTTCAGCACTTTCTTCCCTCCTGCAGCACTTCAGAAGTGCCATACTTTCTACTTAGTTGTAAAGGATCACGCACCTTGTGCATAAGAATAGCACATAGGGTCTCTGAATATGCTAAAATGAGCAAGCATTATGAATCTTTTCAGCTCTCTTCCCCTTCA
Organism: Nothura maculosa; assembly: GCA_032353885.1. Lineage (NCBI taxonomy): Eukaryota > Metazoa > Chordata > Aves > Tinamiformes > Tinamidae > Nothura > Nothura maculosa. Next base: position 2,140,327 of record JAUBOD010000326.1, on the reverse strand, counting down.
ACCTTCCCCTTCTTTACATAGTATATAAACCGTTATTAGGACATTCCTCAGGAAGATGAAAAATGTCACTTTGCGAGAATGAACCATCATCATCTGTATTCTGACAAGTACTTCATGTATGTATTGTAGAATTTGAAGACTCTTCTTTTGTTTTAAAAGGAAAATGTACAGCATTGTGAATAGTGAGTTCAGATAGGATACTTTCAAAAGTTTAAAGAATTAATTTGTCAGTTTCCCTGCTTTTTGCTTTCAAAACTTCCTTGTATTGTATTCCTTGTACTACTTTGCTTTGTATTCTAACTTTATTGAGGTGCCTATCTCTGCATTCGGCAGTTTAGTATGACCCATTCTCCTACAACTGGAATTCTGATTTCCAGTCTAGCTGCCAGATGCTTAAAATATATATATAAATATATATTGCAATTCCTAGTGTTTTATGTCTAAGTCATAATTTGGAGATAGACCTAATATTCATAATATATGTAATAGCTAAAATGATTTTTAACTTTTATAACAGCTTAGATTATTTAACATTCTCATAATATTGATAAAAAACTGAAGGCATTTAAGAAGAATGATCAATTCTAAGTTTTTCATGATAACCCCATAAAACTGTTAGTGCAATAATCTTTGAAACATAGAGCTTAAACACATATATAACTAGGAATGTGCACAGTTAGACAAATGGTGGTTTTGCTGAATACCAAAAACTGTAAAAATGTTTACTGAATTCACTTGTATAGGCTTAGAAATTGCTAAGATTGTCATTGAGACCTGAGAAGTTCTAAGTTTTCTGTAGGAACCTAGAACTGGAACCTCCTGATGATATCAAGGAGAATATCTCACAGTGAATTGCAGGCTTGTATGCAGGTATGTCTGCGTGTATGTATGTGTGACAACCACTTATCAATGGGATTAGATGGATGAAATGTGGCGGTGGCATTTCTTAAACATTTACACCTGTTCTGATGTTTTTGCATTCAGTATGGTGAAAGTCACTGTACTGAAGTTCAGTACTGAATCGTTCAGTACTGGGCTGTCTGTCTGCTGCATCCTTAAAGATTTTTTAGTTTTTCCCAAGTGGACTTTCAATATTCTGGTTAAAACAATTATGATAAGAATGTGATATATGTGGAAGCAAGGACATTTTAACTTAAATTTCTCAATTGCTTTTATATCCTTAAAGAATGACACACATACTTGATAATGTTAAAAAGAAATGAAATAGCAGGGGGGAAACTATTCATTTGAACTCCTGAGATTTAAAATGTGCAGATAACCAATACTGGCCAATTTTTTAGGGGAGGAATTATAAGCAGACTGAGGTCTGTATGGTAAATCTCATCTTGAAAAAAACTTAGATGGATGAGTCATAAGCCCCTGAAAATGAGATTTCTAATGGAAACACCAAATCAACTTTTACTAGAGTGTCAGGAATATGACATTATAATAAAGTACACTGATGTATCTGTATTTGCCTTCTGCAAACACAATGAAACTGACTTGAACAAAGAAGGTGTCAGGGTATTCTATCCACATCTACTGTTTTACAGTACAGTCTAGCAAAATACAGTGCTGGGCTTATGTATTTGCCCTAGGATAGAGGAAGCTCTATCAGAGTTTTTATCATGTCCTCTCCAAGTTGCTGTACAGAATGTGACATCCTCCTTACATCTGCATGGAGACAAGCTGGAAGTCATTTTTGCTCCTTATAGCTTATGTTAATGACAATGCCAGTAGTACATATTGGAGGTCTGTTGGACTCTTCTCTTGTCTGAGCTAGCACGGGTTCAGGGGGAACCAGTCTATCCTTTGGAACCTTATGGCTAGCATTTGGGTTATCTAGCATTGCTCTCAGCAGGAATCAGCTAAGGAGGCCTGGAAGAAAATCAGTGGTTGCTGCAGAAGATTCAAAGATATCCTCATCACAGTGAGCAGGAACACCTCCTCCGTTTATACTTTCCCATTATAAACATTCCTCCTATTGGCTTCTTAGATTAAAAAAGTAAAATGAGCAGGTCATAAGACCTCTCTACAGTTTAAAAGAACTGAAAATGGTAAGGAGATTTAATAGAGACAACAATTTGTATCCAGAGTATCAAATACAGCACAAACAACATTTCTCAACAGTAAAACTTTTCATGTGGTGAGATTTGTTGTACTTTTGACTTATTGCTGTTAACAGTTCAACTACTGGTTATTAGGCTCAATATTTTTTTCCTGCTTTCATTTCCACAGTTTCTTCTTCTACGAATTAATAAAGTATTCATTAATTTTCATTCTAGCTTTAGAGTCTTACAGAATCTTTCTTGGTCTGCTTTACAGAGAAATTAAAGATTTCTAGTACGTATTGAAATGATAGTTTGGTATATACGAAGGTTAAAAAAAGAGTAAATAGCTAAAAATATCTTCATTTAGGTTTATCTGCAAAAAAAGACTAGAAATTATTATTCCAATTAGTATCACAAAAAGGAACATAAAAACTTTACAAATGAAAAATTATAATTGTTTAGAGAAGAATTTAATTCAATTCATAACTAGACTAGACTATAACTAATTTTAGACTAGCTGAGAAAATAGTTTTCCAGAAAATGAACTGACTGAACTAGATCATAGATTAGAATAAGAATGAAACTTGTAACAACTGTCTTGTGAATCATTTTAAGCAGTTTTCTTGAAAAAGATAGTTTAATGTATATTTGGTTGAGATTCAGAATTTGATAGAATAATTACACACATCACAATTTTTTATTCTTGGGGAATAAAAGCAGCACATTCTAAGATTTTTGTATTCTACAATTAATCCTATTCACAAAGTAAAATGACAGCATAAATTATAGACTGTTTTAGAAATTATCTTGCTGTTAGATTTTGATGATTATTTGTTTGAGTGAATCATATTCAAGATATATTCATGAGACTAACTTTAAACTCATTTCCCCTTATGTATATTGCAGGACTAACTATGTCAACAACTCTATGTCAACACCAAGTTTGAAAAAAGCCTGTTCTTCATTCATAACTGCATCTGTGTAATGGTTCTAAGGGACCTATCACATAACCTATTGATTTTAATGCTTATTGGATCATGTCTTTAAATCCTTGTTCCTTTTCAGTGATTATTCTTGAAATCAGACTAATCGCTGCATGAATGTGATCCAGATAAAATAAAGGCAACATTTAAAAATAAATAAATAAATAAATAAAAAGTTCCTTAGCTCCTGTAAGCATCCATGCCTCCTGATGTAAATACAAAAAAATAGAACTGCCTCGTTCCCTTTTCATTAAGATGTGTACTGGAAGAGCCTGTATTTCAAATAATTTATTTACACACACGTAAGCATAAAAATGCTACTAGAGTACAAAATGTTCCTGAAAAAGAAAAACATTCATAGCCATTTTTTGAATTTAGATCCACTTGAGAACCAATAAAGATGTCTAGAAGGCAGCAAATACAATTACTTTTCAACACCCTTTCCTCTGGCTCCAAATGTCAAAGATACATAGAGACAAATGTTGAGATTAACTCAGAAATATTTCACTTGTTCTGAAATATTAGCTTTTAGACCTTTACCCATTCTCTTACTATATTATTATGTTATTTGTTTGAGAATTCTAAAAAAAATACTTTTACAATCAAAATGTTCAGATCTTAAGTAAAATATTCTAGGCAGATGCTGTCACAACATATTAGCATGAATATGGCAATGTTATTCAACTAGTGATCTCAAGCATGATATTATTTGACTTCTTTCCTTTTAGTGAATTCAATTGTGTCCAAAATGTTCACACACTTTGGTAATGCTGTAGAATAGTTTATATTTTATTCCATTCTTATGGGTTAATTTTGGCCATATTTCTCTTTTACAGTTGATAAAAAGCAAGCTATCAAAGCATTGGACTTTTATTCAAATGAACCTAGTGATGTTAAAAACAGAGCATAAATCTCACTTTCTGAAATATAAAGCAACATTTTTAATTTCTTGAAGAAGAAAAGTGTAAAAGGAATTATGAGTATTTAATAAAGCTGCATATTTGATTAAACTGGTAATTCATAGTTTAGCTATAGAATATCCAAAAGCTATTACCCACCAAAGACTAAGCAAGAGAAGTGTCACTTCTATGTCATTGCTCTCTCTTTCCTAATGTCCTCTCCCCAAGATGTGGAGTATCTTTGTTTTCTTCTCTCTTTCCATAATGGTTAGTAAGAGAAGAACCAGAGTGAATGAATTTTGTGCAGACTTCCTGCCTCCACCAGACTAGAAAAGACATTCTTAGTTTACAACCCAGGAAACCCCTGGCAAATTGTCTGGCCTGTCAGGCTTTCTCATGAAGTTTTATTTTCTATGTCGTAGTTTTATGCTGACTTTTCTGTCTTCTGTTTCTGTAAGATGGTCCAGAAGCTTGAGGAGATTATGATAAGAAGAACATACTGTGAGCCCAAAAATAAATTTTCATGTGCAGAACATATGTATCTATTCTACTTCCTGTCAGTAATTTGCTATATGTCTCAGTAGCAGGTATCTGTTTCCAGAACAGTAGGGGTAGTTTTCCACAAATCAGCAATGTTTGTAGGGAGTGAGGAGGCTCACATCCCTCAGTGGCAGCTTGATAACCATCTCTCACATCCCTTAGCGCTTAATCAACTGCATAAATTCAGCTGCAATGGTGGTGGTGGTGAAAGTACATAAATTAGTAGTAAAACGGTCCATTACTATTCAAACAGAGCTAAGCTTTAAGCTTTTGGTCCAAGTTCTGGCTATGATTCAGCACTGTCAAGGAACTGTAAAAAAAAACAAAAAAACAAACAAAAAACCACAGAGAATCCTCTCCAAGGTCTTAGCTCTGACTCAGGGAATCTGTGCTTCACTACCCCATAATCTTAGTGTAAATGAAGTATATACTCCAACTATTCAAAAGACTGTTCCTCCTCCCCAGGCTTTGCTGGAGTTCCTGACGCTACTGTTCTTTTGCTCCAGAGCTCCTGGGAAGGACAAATACTAACTGTTCTTTTGAGTAAACCAAACCAAAACAATTACGCTTGTGTGAACCTCTGTCTCGCGAGCTTCTGTCTTTAAATAGTTTTAAAGCTAATTCTTCACAATTTAGTTTTAACATAAGATACAAGAGCTGTACTTTTCACTTGATTACTGTGCCACATAATAAGGTTTATAATAAGGTCTATGTCCTCTGATTATGACTTACAGACATAGTTTCCTTAACTCTATTTCATCCTAGTCCTATCATGTCTTGATAGACTTGACATGCCTGCTCTTGCTAAAATAATGGGATTTCCACTTTTGCTTGTAGAATGAACTTTAGAAAGTATTTAATCAGAAGTGTTGTGCTCTGGAGGACCTTCAGAACTCAACTAATTTGGGAAGTTGATATTCTGAAGACAAAATAGCAACTTAGTTATTAAAGGAAATTATCTGTACAGAGGGAAAAAAGCTTTAAGTCTTTCCCGTCCAAATCTCAAGTGGTTAATGCATGACTCTGCATGAATCAGAAGGATTCATTTGATTCCCAAGCTGACCTCTTCCAGAAAATTTAATTTCTCCATCTCAAACATACTATTTTTCTCTAATACAAAAGAGCACCAACCTGAACCTTATTGTGCCCCTTTTACAATTAGTCACCCTTTTGTTGCATTAATCTTTTAAAATAAATGGAAGGATTAGTGTTAGAACACAATACAAAGCGAATTCTGAATACAAAATAATTGTGTATGCTGTCTGTATTTTAGTTTGTATTATATCAGGGTACTGATAATTTTTTGACTTCATTTAATCTTTGATTTTGGTTTGGTCCCCAGTGTCAAGAATTAAAACATGTATTCTGTTTATAGACTTAATGGAGATCAGGAGTGTCTTGTAATTATATCTGAGAATAGGAGATAAGCTTTTAGCCTGACAAAGTCTGATTATTAAAATGATGTGTATGGCTTATTCACTAATGATAATTCTAAAATGTAAATTCCTTTAAGGGAAGACTGGGATACCTTTGGCCCTGGTTTCTTGAAAATAATTCCAGACTAACTAGAGTTAGTGTAACAGAGTCTAGTTGGAGGCCTGTAGTTAGCAGTCCTCGACCCAGTCCTGTTTGATTTATTCATCAATGACCTGGATGAAGGGACAGAGAGCCCCCTCAGCAAGTTTACTGATGACTCCAAACTGGGAGGAATAGCTGATACCCCAGAGGGCTGGGCTGCCATCCACAGTGACCTGGACAAACGACCACAAGTTGTGCAGTCTCCTTCTATGGACATCTTCAAAACCCACGTGGATGCCATCCTGTGCCACATGTTCTAGGTGATCTTGTGTGTGCAGGGGGAGGTTGAACTAGATGATCTCTGAAGGTGCCTTCCAACCTTGATGATTCTGTGATTCTATGAACTGATACAAATGACAACCTTCATTACATAATTCCTAGAAAGAAGAAATTAGAAACATAGGGCAGTAGCTTTGTTTCATTTCATTTTTTCATTTCTATTTTCGCATTTGTCTCTTTGTTTAACATCAAAGTGAAAATTTTAAGAAGTCATATGTTCTAGTATTTTAAGACCTTTGAAAACAGCAGTTTGATTTCATAGTGTTTTCCTCTTCCACCAATTGAGAGAAGGCATCCAAATGCATTTTCATTGTGATTTTAATATGTTTCAATTTGTGCTATCTTATAGTAATAATAGTGACTTCATTAGAATTTTGAAGTCCTTTCATATTTATGTCACATGACTAGTTACTTAGAAGACTGCACAGTTTTCTGCATACATTATGCTAGTTGCTAGAATCAAAATCAGAAACAGAGTGAGACTGTCAGACTTTCCATGACTGTGATGAACAAATCCTTTAAGATCTTATAAGACATATCACAAAAAATAGTTTGGTTTGGTAAAATCATCCTTTTCCATATTACATACTATTTTTATTATAGCTGTGGATAAATTCAGTTCATAAGTTTAACTAGGATAATGTTCTTTTTTCTGTTTGACAGCTATCTTTCTATTCACTGGAATGGTGGACAAAGCTTCATTCAAAACTGGTATCAGTAAGTAAAATATAGTTATCAATAGCTGTATTTGAAAGGTAGGAAAAGGATATCAAAGAATAATATTGTTCACTGAAATATATAAAATACAGTTTCGACTTAGCCTTATTGATGATGATGCTTGCATAGAGATTGATGGAAATTCTTGAGTTTTGAGAATAACTCATCAGATGAAAATTGGAGGGAATTATAAGAACGATTTAGTGGCAATAAGCAGCATTGTGTATTGCACTCAGTTTGTGACCTTATTAAGACAAAGCTTAAATAGAAAAAGTACTGTAAGTCCATCACTCACTATTAAGAATTAGCAAAGGTGAGCTTTTTCATTCATTTAGTCAGTTACATTACTGAGTACATACAGATAATGTTAATATCTTTTTTATCTAGTAAGCTTCAATTTGTGAAGTTGCTTGAGATTGCAGGCAGACAACTTCACAACTAGTAATATTTTTCACTAAAATCTTTATGATATAGACTGTATGCAAAGTGGTCCCTTTTTTGAGTTGTGGCAGACTCCTCAAACACTCTGTAGTACTTTATTATTTCTCAAAAACTGCCCCCAAGTTCAGCACGGGAGGAATATATGTTCCAAGAAACACTACTCAGTTCCCATGAAAAGAGGCAACTGCAATATTGCATCTAACTTGTTTAAATAAACAAATAACCACTACAAGCATGTTCAAAGCAATCACCTATCAAGACTATAACCTCTCTGGAACAAGGGTGAGATGTGTGATCACTGAACTCTTCCTCATCTGTGCTGCACTGTGTCTTATGGCTGATTGTGTTGTACCGTTCTCATCTCTGCCTCATATATTACTGCAAACTTCAGAAGGCAAAGGTGAGACAACTGTTATTTCCTTCCAGATACAAGCCAAGTTGAAAAACAAAACTGTTGTAGTCAAAGTCTTTCAAAAAAAAAAAGAGTGCATTTTTGATCCTTGAAGACATTTAGCTAGGAATCTGACTCTTCTGCCAGATAACGATCTGTAATGCCAAAGAACTGCAGAAGAGTTGATGTGATGGCCTTCATAGAGTGGAGAAGAGTTTCACTTTTTGAAGTGCATCAGTATCAGCGTATCTTGAAGTTTATTCTTGAAGTGGGGGGGTTCCTCATATGGGCTAGTTCTCAGAGCCTCCTAGTAAAACTCTCAAAGAGGCACCAGACTGACACCAATAGAGGCAGTTTGTCAAGGCAGTTATAATGGGGAAATGCAAGAAGTGCCACAAAAATTGGCCTTCCTGAGAAGGTCATTTCCTTCTCAAGCCGAGGAATTACTGTTCCAATCCATTCGAGCCTCTCTCTGCATTGCTCAATGCACAGCAAGGCCCACTTACCAAATGCTCCCAGCTGGTTTTCCCTCAGTTCCACATGCCTACATATACATGACTATCAGAGGGAATACCTTTTAATAGCAAATACTCCTTGATTATACCCAGAAACATTAGGTATTTGCATGTGCACAATTAGGAGCCACAGCATTTTGCCTGGGGTTTCTTAAGATTAAAGGACTTTGTTAGCGAAAACTCTCCTTCATTTTATTTGTGAGTTACATATTCTGATTTTTCCCGGTGTTAGTTGTATCTCCAATTAAGACGGGAGTTATCACAAGAGTCTTTTTTCAAGTCTTTCATTCCCAGGCTCTTTATGAAAGGCAATGTGTTAACTTCACAGCTCTGCATTTCAAGAACCCACAGGAATACCCCAAGAAAGTCGAGAAGATATCAAAACAAGCTCCGATTATTATATTTATTCTTTCACTTTACCATTACTAAAGATGTTTTATTAACATGATAACTTATAGAATAGAATGGTCAATTGATAAAAAAAAATCCACTTTACATGAAATACTAAAGAATTTGCATATAAATAGGTTTTTATATTTAAATGCCCTGTGGGTGAATGTGATCCAATATCCCTCAGAAATCAAAATTTGGAACTGTCTCATTTAAAGTTTGCTTGCTAAAAATAAGGTGAAGGTGGCCAGCCTTTGATTAGCATGATATTCGTTTCTGGAGAGTGCTTACAAGACTAACAAATCACAATTCAATTAAACTGTACTCTGTTTAGTACTTTCAACATGTTCTTTGCTGTTTCCTTTCCTAGCCTTCACACTTACCCTGTTTTTTTCTTGATTCATTTGGCAAGACTTTACATGTAACATCCCCTGAGCAAGACAAAAGAGGAATATTTAAAAAACTTGATTGCAAACGTTACTCCTTAAGACATAAGCATTATCCCATGTCTGCCATTATGTCAGCTAGCTCTTTAACAATGAAATAAAGAAGTAACAATTAGACCATATTTACATTTCTCTCATGGCATTGTTTGCTCCCCTATAATTAAAGGATCTGCCAGCATTTCAATTATGAACTCCTATTTTTAGGACCGTTAGAGCTTAACACACAATTTGACACAAGGGATTTTTTCCTAAGCAGAAAAAAAACAGGTCCAGGTTGAGCTCATCCATGCAGATGATCAGCTGCCTAAAACTGGGTAACTGTACACATTGGCTTCTGCAGCACAGGCGAGCAAAGAATTGAAGTGGCATCGTAATGATTTGCATGAGCTAGGTCATGGCAAATATATGCGATATACAATGTCTTTTTTTAACATCACAAAATAATTTGAGAAAAACAGCTGTGAATAAACTAACTTCTCTAAGACAAGTAGCTTGATGTGCCATGATAATTACATTCAAATTTTAAGACTATACAACTTTGCATCAGTTGGATTAATACCCTGCAAATTTTTAGATTTCAAGAGGTATTTCTATGTAGAGAACAATCAGTTAAGAAGAGATTGTAGGGAATTTCCATAGAGGTGCGTTTAAGATGAATGATGCACACTATTTTTGTTGATTATCTGGAGGATATGCACTTTGAAAGTGAACAGGTAGGAAGAAATGCATTTTCTACATGCTGTTAATTCATAGATGTGCAAGCACATGGTGTCCTAGGTGCTCTCACTCCAAAAAACATATCTCTACAATATATTAAAGTCCAGAAGTTGTGCCAGTCTTTGCCACGGAAAAACATATCAGGGAGAATCAGCAGTGGAAGGCAACTATTCTTCTGCTAGCTAAACTGCCAGGAAGAGGAGGGAAGTGGTGTGGAAGTTATTACATATATTTTTATTAACTTTATTAGGCTTTCAGATGCTAGGTCTGCTGTGCACCCGGCATGGACTCTTTTAAATGAATGGAAAACGTGGCATACATCTTTAATCTTTGAGTCTATATTAATGCTTTTTTTCACCAGGCATGTGCTGTGTATACTGGGAGCACTCAAGCTTTGATTAAACTAAATTCAATTCCTGAGTTTTTCTAATGAACTGTAAAAATTCACTCTAATTTACATTCAAACATCACTGCGCTCTCCATACTGTAATTATATTAGTAATGATCTATCTGAAGGCTTCTTAAGTTTTATAGAACTTTTACTCATGATTATAAAAAATATGGAAAAGAGATAAGTGAGAGAAAATAGTGGAATGTGAAAGATTGGGGGAAAAAAGTACAGAAAAGAATATGAAAAGATAGCAAAGGCAGCAGAATCTGCAGTAGCATGGCAATCTCAAAAAATTGTAAAAAGCCATGTCAAAATCACTTTCTCACACAGATAAAATATTAGGAAAAAAATCGCATTGTTTTATGCAATAACCAGTTACCAGTATTTTAATTAAAAATTCTGTTCATTAGAAAAAATATGTATTTTAACATTTGTGTGGGAAGTCCTGTTATATAAGCAGCATAAATGTGATCATTCAGAGGCCACAAGGAGTTAAATTCTTTTTGGCTGTGAAATTACCTCAGTTTTAAGTCAAGCTCCTGGAATAGGTTTAAAATGCTAATCCCTTTTTTTCCTTCCTCTCTACTTTTGATGAACAATTTCTCATGCTCATTTCAATGAGAAATAATGTCAAAGTGTTCAAAAAACAAGCGTTTCAATTCCAAACATATCCCCAGAGTTAGCACTGATATAAAAGTAATTTTTTATTCAGTTAGGATTTGAATTGTAACTCTTTGTGTTTTTTAAATCAAAAGTTGAAAACAAATAGCAATAGTTATTATGGTATCCTGGCAGGTTAATGTAGCATGTCATATCATATTTGTGTCCTGTGGTATGACATACAACACACACTGAATTTCATTGTTATTTAAAATTATTTTGTTGCTTTCTGATGTGCATTACATGGCAGAAAATGGAGTTAATGTTAACAAAATTGTTAAGAATATGAGTCTCTTTTGGCTCATTGTGAAGTAATGTGACAAAAAATTCAAAATGAATGTTATATTCTCACTTTGTTTTGCTTTTTTTTCTTATAGAATATTTTCTCCTTTATGTTTATTCAGACACAAAAGAACAATTAGGGTTTGTTTTAAAATGAGATTTCTTTTTTTGCATTTCCCTTCTCCAAACATTCATTTCATAGATGTTTATAAAATGCTTTGTCTGAATTATAATTTGGGGGTTGTTTCCCTTTAAGTCTTTTGCAATAGTGCTAAGACCCACCTCACACTCTAAATATCACTGAGAAGCAAGAAGATAATCTTGTTTTGATAACTTTTTTTTCCTAAGAGATTATACCATCCTTTCATTATCACTGATATTAGTGCTCCTAGAGATTTGCTCTCTCTTCTTAATTCCTGTTACCAGTTTCTAAGAGACAAAGCGGCTCTTGAGGATCAACATTCTGCACTTTCCCAAATTATTAGTCTTATTTTGTTCTTTATTGCTTTTCATTCTCCTGAACCTTCTTGGTGAAAAGGGTTATTATTGTTGTGGCAATGAGATAGGATAAGGAAAAAGATTCAAAACCACAGCAGGGGTTTAAGGAGAGGTTGTCACAGTCAAAGGGATTGGCAAGGAAAATGAGTGGTTAGAGGATGCTAGTTAGATGGATGGGAAGGTAAGCCTAAGAAAGGCGTACACTACATAAATAATTAAAAATAATAACTTTGTAAATAATGTGAGGCTAAATTGTAAGACAGGTCTCTGTGTTCAAGCACTTATAAGCTGTTAGACAGAGCACAGACAGAAATGGTAAATTAAAAGTGCAGGGAGAAGGAATATCAATGTATGCTACCTAATGAGAAGCTGGAATACTGAAATACCCTGTTATTTTTTAGCTTTATACAAAAAAAGAAAAACTGAATAAATTGAAAAAAAATGAATCAACTGTGAGACAAAAGACAGAGAGAGATGGCAAAGGTTAAAAGGTCAAACATAAACAATTGCAGAAAAGAGAGGTGCTGTGATAGGAAGGGAGGTGATTTTCGAAAGCTTTGGAAAAGCTACCAGATCAAATTGTTCCAGTTAGGAATTTTGGAAGATTGTGGGAAAAAGAAATGAGATGAGACAAGATTGCATGCAGAATCTTGGAATGAATTAGTTCCTTGCTCTGTTGGAAAGCAAAGAGAAACCATGGTGAGAGCGCACTGCAGGGTTGATAGGCCAATAGAGGTAGCAATGTGTGTTTTGGTGCAAAGAAGTAGATGAATTCTAAGCTGAAGGAGCTTAGTTATACAAAATGAGAGATGGCCAGGCATGAGCAGAGGTGCGATGTTTGTATTAGGAGTGATTTTGCAAGTAGTGGCCTTTAGTCAGGTCTCTGTCAAGTCAGGACACCTTCATATGAGTAAAGAAGAGATGAAATCAGGATAAGGAACTGGAAGGAATTATGAATAGTTTGATATTAGAAGCTTTGGAAGGAAAGAGTGATACTAAACAAACATAGTGCACAGAGATAAAAAAAAAATCTGATTCAAAATTTCTTGACAAGACTGCTTCTATGAATAATGAGGTGAAAAAAGATTGATGAGGAATATAATTCTCTCATGCATTGACTGTACATTTATTTTTCATGAGTAGCTAAAATACTGAATAGATACTGAGTTGTATTTATATATAAAATATTAGAATAACAATTTCTAATATATTTCTCAATATTAGCTTAACTTAAGCTGTAAAAAAGACACTGTCCTTTTTATAACAATTATCATGCATCAGTATGAAATTCACAGTGTCATATAGAAAAATAAATTATAGCATGCACTCTCATTTAGGCCAAAATAAATACTAGTTACTGGCATTTTATGCAGCTTTGATCTCACCTCTATGAGAATAAATAAAAGATGAGATAACTTTCTAAACTATTAATAAATAATTTAAGAGTAACAAGTATATAATCCTAAAATCCACGTACCTGTAGAAACTGAATTTGTATACAAATATAAAATCAACTTTAAAGGTAACTGTCTTTTGTGAACAAATATGAATGTTTGTTTAAACTGACATGTAGCCCTTTGTAGCCTAAATTATAGGAGCCGAAAAATCATTGGACTTGGCAACAATATGTTCTGTTTTTGACTTGGATGGATTTACTAAAGCCTCTGTTAAAGTACAGAGTAACAGTTACCTTGAGATAGAGACCAAGGAGAATTAGCCATCAAGAAATTAACCTAGAAGACACAGACTTAGGTTAGGGCCTTAAATAACATCTCTACTCAAGTTCTTTACAGGTAAAGGAAGTGAAAGGCTAGGTGTCTTAAGTAAACACAATGAGTTGCGGTGCATTACCTTCAAGACTCCCCAACTTCATGGTACAACTGTGTCTGCAGACCTGCATCTGCAGTAGTAGATACCAGCAAAAATAGTAAATAACCCCGGCAGTATGACAGTAGCAGCTTCTAACACCCTTGATTTTTTTTTCTTCCCATATCATAGAAAATCTGAGGAAGGCTGCACTCTTATGCACACCATAAGGAAGAGTATGATTGAGAGTAAAGTCTTGGATTATATTATTTAATGCTGACAATAATGACATTTTATGGTGCTGTAATCCAAAGCCCGTAACTGAGATACAGGCCAAAAACAGCTGAGGGAGGAAGAGAGACAGACTGTTAGAAGAGTCGGGATTTATGTGGTGCAAAAGCAATTTGAATTTGCCAAACAGCTATCCCAAGATGACGCTAGTGACTGAAGGTGCTGTGCGAGAGATTTTATGAAGGGTAGAGTCCAGACTTCCAGCGTTGCAGGCATGATTGAGAATCCAAAGTGCTCCCTGTCCTGAAGACATTTTAAAAAGCTATCCAATACTTTTCAAGAGCTAGAGTTCTTTAAAATGAGTTTGCGGAAGCTCAAACACTGTAACAAAGAACTCAACCCAAAGGCAAAGCTGATGTTTTTAGGAAAAAAAAAGTAGATTATGTTTTGTACAAGCATTTGCAAATGTCACTATATCGAGAAAAACAGCAACCTAGCTCAGAGGAATTCTGCACAGGAAAAATGAATGCTTCTGCAACACCAGATAAATTACTACAGTGAATGGGACATTTATTATTTTAAGTTGTAAAAAGATTTGAAAGACATTGCAGTGTTGGAAGCTGTGACATTAGCAGCAATAGCATCAATAAAGATATTAGGAAATGAATAAATATAGGTGACCTTATATCTTCTAGGTGAATACATGATAATTAAGTACCAAATTGAAAAATGTTATCTGTTTTAATAATATAAGTAAACACAGAACAAGACTACCTGTTACTTGCCTTTCTTTGATATTTTCATAGTAGGTTATCTTACTATCTCTCTTTCATATGGCTATTTCAGAACACGTAAAGAGAAATTTCTGCATTTTTCTTCAGAAGCGCAGCCACTTTTAGAGAAAAATATTGTTCTGAAGAATGCCCTCAGGCCTCCATCCTGCCAATGTTTAGAGGTAAATAATGTTCAGCACAGAAATATTCCCACTTCCAAATTTTTAAGCACACCAGTTGTTCTGCAAGAGCAGTCTCCAGACTGGATCTGCCCACTGGACACAGAGTCTCAACATGACTTGCTGTGTGAAAGCTGCAGCCCCATGGCAGAAACAAACCACAGACACTTTGGAGGGGAAAAGCCCGCGTTTAGCTCTGGAGGGTGCAGTCCGACCCAGCCTGTATAAGCCATACATTTGGCCTGGCAGCAGCTTGCATGCTTGTTCCCCTCAGTGCGGACCTTTTCTCATACTTACCTGCCCAAGTAATTTGTGGGTTAAGTATTTATATGCTAGTCACAGTTTCTGGCATGTATAATTTTCAGTACTGCTGCTTTTTCAAAGCAGTGCTCTGAGCATGACTGGCATGACTGTTAGCTAATTTACAGATACTTAAGTCACTGTTGAGTTCATAATAATCATAATAATAATCTAATTTTGCATTTTAGATTCTAAGCCTTTTCTATCATCTCCTTTCTGTTTAGCAGTGGCAGTTTGTGCATTTAAAAGCAACTTTTTGTCACGTTCATTGATGGTAAACATCAGGTAAACTGCTGTCCTTTATTCTGAATTTGAGCTAAAAAAATATATTTTTTCTTCTTTATATCCAGTAGTTGGGTGTCTTTATGTCATATGAACCTGGATATGCAATGGAACCAGAAAGACTTATTCCGCAGTAAGTTACAATACCACTGAGACTGACACTGTGTTTTAACTGCATATTTCAGAGCTGTTGGTGGGACAAATGGTTCATAGTATGGTTTGTGTGCTTTCTTTTGTTGATTTAGGAATTTGTTCTGCAGCAAAGCAGCCTGTGCTCTACTTCAAATTATCAGTGCAACAAAAAGCACGAAATAGCCCTGAGAGACCAAGTTTGATTACGATTCTTCTGTATCCTAGGTATAGTACTCTAGCTGGTGTATATATTCCAAAGATGTTGTCTTTGAGGTTTGATTCTGTAGAATTAAGCTAAAATAGGCTTGTGTGTAATACTTGCTTAATATTTGCTGAATATTTGTGTAAATTATTATTAATTTATTTTTGCCAGGGATATTTTTGCATCTTCAAGTTTAGATATTGCATGGATTCCTTGCCGTTGCTTAAAACTACTTATGAAACCCCACAGAAATGGCAGCAGGAGCAGTTTAAAATTGAAAAGACATTCTATTTGTATCTATGCAGCAGTAACTGGATATCAACATGGAAAGTATAAAATCAGAAAGACGTTACATCTTTGCAGGTTATATGTTACTAACGTCTCCATGTGACTAATTTGATATGACTCAGACTCCTCATAAAAGGATTTGTCATTCTGTCAATTGCATTTAAGCTGCATTAAGTGACAAGGCTAGTAAGCTGTCTGTTAATGATTGGAAAGAACATGTGGTTGGGTGATTCAATTTTGGAAATACTAGTTAAACACTTTCATATTTTTATAGCCTTTTAAATGGAGTGATAAATCTCTTTTACTTCAAAATTGCAGTTTCAGGAAAATTAAAAACATTGCAATGCTATTATCAATTATAACTTAAGCTGTGTGCAGCTGACTTTTTGACCTCAAGCTGCAAACCTGAAGTGCAGAATAATTTTAGATAATATTTCCTTTAAATAAGGAGGCATGCAAAAGATAATCAATTAGATGACCTCTTCTTTAGTTGAAGCTAATTTCAGATTATTTTACCAATTTTCTTTGGAAATAGTTCAAGGTAAAAATGATTTTTAAAGTCACCATCCTTGTTACCTTCTTATGTATTTTGAATGAGAAGGGCTAAACATAATGAAAGTTGTTTTATGCAGTGACTGATAATTCCAAAATATTTCATAATATTTAACTGGATAACTAGATTACTGAAAATGAACTTTTCTTTCTGTATGAAAAACTGTTTTGCAGTATGGAGAGGCCTGAAGAGAGAATGAAAAACTGGAAAAAAGACATATCTTGTGATCAAAAAGATCTTGTGACTTCATGATGGATGTGTCAAACTGTCCAATACTTCTCTAGAACAATTATAATAACTGTACAATACCAATATAAAATGTTAGAAATGAAAAAAACCCATCACATCAATCACGAAATGAGGTCTCATAAGCTGCCATGTGCAGTGTCCAAAAAAATCCCAGAGGAATTATGTAATTTTCATATATGTTTTGCGTTACATGCTGCTTTAGTGAGATAGCCTCTTCATGGCCAGTCCAGTGGTTAAAATTGTGCTTAAATAGAAAGGAATTGCAGTGGCTGCTTGTTCAGGAGGTCAAAGATTGTCTTTAGGAACCGTGGTAGATGTGAGTGTGACTGGAATTACGGCATAGTAATGAAGCCATTGCCCCAGACTCGGCAGTATGGAAGTTCAATGGGGATATGGGAAATGGAATACAAACCAAGGCCTAGTTTGGAAGGAAGTCTTTGGAGTAAAGGGATTTATGTTTCTCCCCTTGCTCAAATTACATTTATTTGTAGGATTTTAATCCCAAATACTCCTCTTTGTGATAGTGTAAGACCTTCAGTGTAATACTGTCCTATTTTAAGGTAATTTGAAAAGAGGGAGGAAAGTCTCTGCATTATTAAGTGGGAGATTTTCATGAGTTTTGATGGCTGATTTGGTTCTGTCTTCACTTCTTTCTTTAGTAATTTAAAATGTACTCCCTAATTGTACATTTTTTATATATATGAGTTAATCTATTACTCAAGACTTCTGCTTGTGCTCACTTATTAATTGCAGTTGCCATAAAAAGCACTTACTAACTGCAAATTACCTATCATTGTACTCAGTTGCTGGAAATTACTGAAGCATTTCTAAATTTATGTTATCTGCAAAGGTATAAACTCAAATACTTTAAAGAAGTTATAACCAGTTCATTTGCATTCATCATAACATGTACTCATCGGGTGGCTTATTATACCACCTGGAACATTTATTCTCTTTTTAAAAATCTACATAAATACATAATTGTGTTTTTATGCTGTGGCATGTACCATGTCCCACCTATCAAAACAAAAGCTGGCAGGTTACATATGAACAAAATCTTGTCCTGACAGTGTAAGCAACATGGCAAAATGATAAATTACTACCCTGTGCAGAGCAGAGATATAGCCTAGAGTTCACTGTCCATGTTTGATCAGACAGTCAGAGATCCATCAGTTAATTTGGATTCTGGTTCCACTAAAGAAACCTTATTTCAGGTCATTGGGAGAATGTATGAGTTTTTGGTTGTTTGTTTTGTTTACTTTGTTTTCTTTTTTCATTATTTTCCTCTGTGAGACAAGATTAATTCTGAAAATTTGGAAGGGCTTATTACAAAAAAAGATGAAAGCTTCCTGCTATAAGTATTTGCATTAAGTGGACAAAAGTGCTTTAATGTATGGGAAATATAAAACTAAATAATGAACAAATACATATCAGAGATGGAGAGACTGGATTGTTGAATTATTGCATGATTAATTTTAAAACTAAGGGGTTAACATATGATAGGATGAATTTAGCACAGTTTAGAAGCCCATTATAGGTTTTATATTTTGAGACATTTCAAAACTCTTTCCAGAGTAGTGGTTCAGTCCTGTGCATCCTAAAAATATTTGATTCTGTCTTTCAGATGAAGATCCTTTGCCTTCAATGGCATTGCCATGTGCAGAGCAGACAAAGAAAGTCAAAATATGACTAAATATGACAACATTTGTGAGAGCTTAAAGAACATATTCTTTTAAAAGTATGTTTTAAAGAAAGAGTAGAAAAGAAATGCATAGTTGTATGTTTGCTGAGTAAAACTGGAAAGTAATTTTTGGACATTTATAGACTGGTACAGATTTTAAATCATTTTTACCTTGTAATGATGATATTCTCACAATCAATACGAGCGGTCAAATGCTCAGCTCCTTTTAATGGGAACTGAATCCTATGCCTTCTTTGAAAATTCCAATTTAAATGTGAAAGTAAGACTAAATCAATGCATTTATATTCTTTCATACCAGATATAAATGTAGCCCTAAGATTTTATGAGTACAGCCTCCTGTATGCAATTGAATAGACTTCTTTACTCACCTTTAGAAGCTATAGTATTATGTTCTCTTCTGGGAGTTCAGAGTCTGCTGTTTGGTGCCTGCTCTAAGTTAGTATAGTATTTCTCATCCATTTTTATCAGATATTGTTCATTTATAGTTGTTTCTGATTTATATTTGCTTTTGAAGAATGCTCCATGTGTAAAGTTCCTCCACACTTGAATGCTAGGACAACTATCAGCCTAGTAAGGCAAATCCCCTTCTTCAGGGAAAGATTTCTCTTTTCATGTTGTTTTGTGGTATTCTTGGTAAAATATAAAGAAGCAGTTCTCCTTGCCAGGCCCTCTTCAGACTGCTTCAGTTTAGTGTTGTTCATCTGAAGACTCTTCCAGTGCCTTAATTTTTAAGTGGCGAAGGAGCATAGGGGGGAGTCGCTAAAGTGACAGTGATGAACAGAAGAAAGACAGTGGATGGGAAGTTTGGCTCAGTTACTGTACTGCGAGCTCCTTCATGTAGCATATGACAATGATTTGATTTGATGGCAATTCTTGATAAATAGTGAGATTTTCTTTCTTGTCGTTTCAAGTAAAGCTGGTCAAAATTTCTCTGATGGACTGTTTTTCCATTTAGAAAATGCTGATTCACTTTAAGTGAACTATTTTATGTTTAGAGAATTTAATTAAAAAATGAAAGTACCTCAATTTCACTTTTCAGAAAGGAATACCCTATTTCAAAAAAAAAATTCCCTTTACTATTTTTTAAAGTTTGCATGACAAGTATGTGATGAATTTGCAAGTAAAAAAAAAAAAAAGAAGTCAATGTGAAATACTTTGTTTACTTAAAATGAGATATTTTGAATATCTGAAAATATTTTAAGACTTCTCAGTGAAAATTCTGGGTTTTTTTTTTTGCTTTTTTTTCTTTTAAAAAGTATTTTTAGTAAAATTGTATTAAAGATTGAAATACACCTAAAACAGAAAGTTAGTTACTCAGACTTTTGTTATGAGCCTTATGACTGATGCATGAAGATACCAGTGAAACATTATTTTTGTCTTTTATTATGTATAATATGTCATGTTTCTCAATGTGTCCAACAAAACAATTCTACTTAAAGGATTTCTTCCTGACTTGCTTTTAATGTCAAAACCTACTTTCCCCTTTTGCTGGTGTTCTGCAAAATGATTTTGGTTTATTTTATAATGTCCATTGATCAACTTCTTAAATTAAGTAGATACTAAAATTTACCTTAAGGCTTATTTAATTTTCTGTGAGATGGAGGCTCTTTGTGAGAGTTTTGGTATGCTTCAACTCACTGTTCTGGATAAGAATCTTTTAGAGGTGAGAATCTCCATTAGTCTTGCCTTGGCTGCAAGTTAAGAGTACATCACAAATAGCAAGATTAGGGGCATATCTAACTAAAACAGAAGGGAACGTTCAGCTTATTGAGCACACACTATGGGCTCAACTAGGAAGCTATAGCAGAAGTCATTACAAAGTCAACATTTGCCAGCTATTATTGCATGCCACACAGCAACATTAGCTAACCTTATGGTTAAACAGTGAATATGAGCTGAAGGGCAGTCTTTCCATGGTGTGAGATCTTGAAGGACAAGATATTCTTCCTTTTTTGCGTGAGAAGAGAGTTCTAATCCAAGGTGCTTCTCACTTCCCTTCCTCCTACTAACATATTGCTCCAAGGACATCAGAGAAATGGGCTCCATGAGCCATGATACCAAATGCCAGGCATGCTGTGGAGGAATCGGATGCATCATTTGCTTACTTCTGGCACCTTTTTGAATGCTTGGAGAGGAACTGTGCCGTTCCCAGTTTTCTCAAGGGAACCACAGAGCCATGCTACTCTTTGACCAGTACAATATTACTTTGACTTTAACATTGTGAAAACTCTTTCTGATGAATAATAAATAATGAAGAGACTAGACATTGGGGACTCTATTCATCTCAAAGACTAGACATTAGGGACTCTGTTCATCTCAAATACATCCATTTTTGTTAATCTAAGAAATTAAAAACACAATATATATTCTGGAGATGCATATTAGATTTTTTTCTGTCTAAGTTTGAGCCAACTGTAATGCACAAAAGGAAAATACCAAAGTAAACACTCTTGTTTTTCATAGACTTTTCAATGTTTTCATTGACCTGTGAGGAAAAAAATTCTTTGATTAACAGTATTTCAGGAGAATGACATGGCTGACATTCCCAACACTTCTACATACCTACATATATAATCTATTATCTTCCAGAAATATGTCTTTTGTTGAACACATGAATAACAAGAATACATCATAAACTTTTAGTTAAAGTCTTCAGATATATTAATTCCTAGTTTCCCCCCCTTTCTCACCCTGGGAATTGTTTTATCTTCCATGATTCTTATTGAACTGCACTATATTGTACACATAATCATGGCTTCATGGAATTCCTGTTGGCTAGATAGTATTTGAAGAAAATATTGCAGGCTTTCATTTAAAGTTAGGGAAACACTTAGAATATTATTATTATTTTTTTAAATATAGGGAAAGAGGTGAGTAAATAAAAAACAGATCTGAGCTAATGTATTGTAATATTATTTCATCTTGAAATAATACTCAATGTTGGAAATCTAATCAAAATATTTTTGACAAATGTAACAATGCAAAACAAATTTACTGATATTCCAATCATTGTGCCCCTCCATATACGTTTGGTACATTTAAAGCTTTAGGGATCATGTTGAGACAATTTCTGCACACATTTAACTTTGAACAGATTGTTCTTATTGCTCTGCTCACAGATAGGAATCTGGTAGTGTGCATAAGTGTTTGGAGGAACAGGCACTAACTCTGAAAGTTCTAACTTCTCAGTAATGATTCTGTATTAATTTCTAGTAAGAATTATGTGAATTTTCCATTTGTTTTATTTTTCATAGTAAGAATTTTCTCAAGTGTTTAGATAAGATTACATGTTTGCTTGCTGTTGTATAACATGATTTATATGAGTAAGGCTAAATTGTGTGTAAGTTTGTATAATAAAAAATACACATTCTCCTGTATCAAAGGATTAGACGGATTGCAAAGGTAACATAAATTGGCATTTATGATCTTATCCTCTTCTGCTTTCAAATATATTTGTGTCTTTTGTTTTTATGGTTAACATCCATGCATTGAAACTAAATTAGGAAATTAATAGGGCCACTCCCCTTCAATTTGATCTACAGTAAGAAAAAATTTATAATGAATATTGCTCTTCAAGGATATGATGAGTTTAAGTGCATGAAAAAGCTGCTTGGTCAGTGCTCCTAAGTTCAAGATATATGAGAGTTATAGATTACAACTTTTAACTAATTTATTTAATGAAGTGATTCCAAAAAGAGATTTTGGAAGCTAATAAATGAATAACATAGTTATAGGTGTTTTGGTAGTTATGCATTGCTTTGATTTAATATGAATAAACAGAGTTCTATGACATTATGGGCTTTGTTCCTTTAGAAAAAGTAAAATAAATTCTGGGATTTGGATGCACAGTCCATGTACATGGATGAACTGTAAACCCTTTATTGCATTAAATAGTTAGAAATGTTGACTTCAGAGCAATTTCACAGTGATACTTGCAAGGAATAAAATATATTAGACAAAAATAATTAACAGTAAAATTATACAAATCTACTTTAAATAGGTTTTCTCCTACACAGAATTTCCATTGCAAAATAAAATCTTCATCGTCCATAGAGCTTGATTTTTTCAAGGTGTAAATATTACTTGAAGTTGGGCATATATTTCAGAATCAGGCACTGAAGAGAGAGAATTTGCTATAAAGTATGGCAGAAGAAGTGGATCAATGAAAGGAAAATAAAATAACAGATGACTTGACATCTGTCAGCTGGTTTTATATCAACCTAGTGTTAGTTAATCACTGTTCAGTTGCAAGAAAATTGCTTTTCCTAGCAAATGACTATGCTGACCTATAGATCTGAATTTGTAAGCTGGCATACATGGTCTTGTTTTAGAAATCCACTAATAGTAATCAGCTGTTCAGGCCCCACTGCAATTTCCCAACAAAACACACAGAACTGTATTGCTCTTTCAAGACTTCTCAGTTGATTGGACTTATACCATAAATTAATAACTGCAAGCATTCATGCTTGTACCACAGTCATTGTGGATAATATATAGTGCTTGGAACTTTTGATGATTTAGTATCTGGGCAGGTAAATAAAGAAAATGTTATATGTCTTTAGAGAAAGATTTATTTAAGGATTGAATTTTATCTGAATCTTTAAAATGATGTTTTAGCAAAGCATTGTTTATCCTTCTCTGTATCAAATAAAATATTTAATTCTAAAAGGACACTAATTCTGTAGTTAGTCTAGAAAAAAAGACAGAACACTACACCAATAATATCATCTTATAAGAGGATCCCTTGCATTACAACTCCATTGTGTAATTAGATGCTTTTGGTCTAAGGTATGAGCAGCTTGTGTAACATTTTATTTGACTTTCCACAAAGCATATACTATTTGATATGCATCGCTATTGGTTATTGATTCTCTTATCTCCAAAAAAGATATACTCAGCTACAAATATCCTGCAGTTATTCTCCTAGGAAGAAGATTGCTTCCATTCCAACCCATCCATGATCCGGTAATCAGCAATATTGTGGAGCTCAATAAAACTGTTATTAATTTTAGTCTCTTATTTGCAGTTTAACCATTAACTTAACCTATTAAGCATAACTAGATATTCAATAACCAAGCATGAGGTTAATTTGGAGAAATTTCAACTGAAAGTGTTTAGAAAGTTCAGATCTATCTGAGCAGTATCTCCCACAACTTTTGTATATGTAGAGAGCGTTAGGCTCCATTGAAGGCAGAATTGTCACTGATTTTATCTATAGGCTGAGAAGTGATCGCTCCTTTTTTTCTTTTCAAATCAGTTATGTCCTTCATAAATCATAAGTCTCTGAAGATGAATAAGGCTTCACAGAGTTTTTTAATGGCAAATGGGAAATACTAGGCAAGGTTGTTTGGCTTTCTCATATTAATACAAACTAATACAAGTTGCCCCATACATTTCCCGAGTGAATTTTCATTTTCCACTTGCAGTTTTTTACTCTCAAACATGACTATTATTCCACTAGCAGTAACCTAAGACATTATTGAAAGCACATTACCAAGCAAAGTGTGACTTGAAAGTCATAGTTTACCATACACTTATGCTTCAGTACTTTTACTCATGAAAGAAGCTAATGAAATATTAACCTTAAAATATAAAGTTTCCTGCCTAGGCAAATGATAATATAGTTTTGGATGGAAGACATTACTTTTCTCAGCATTTGTACTTGCAAAGTGTAGAGGTAATGAGTAGTTCTCATAGTCTGCTAGCCATCATGATTCTGACACTGTAATATTCTCAAAATAAGATATTTTTGTGTTGTGTTTAATTAATTTACAGCTATAGTACAAAATGATACTTGAAAAATATCTTTCTTATGCAGTTTGGTTTTGTTTATTTTATGCTTTTTTATTAACGCGAAATTTACAATTCATTTTTAAAATTATGCCACTTTCCAAATAGAACAAACTAATGATGTGAATATGAGTTTGTTGTTTTTTTTTTTTTCAGTTTCGGAGAACCAGAAAAAGGAAAATGGTCTTTTTCTAATGAAAATTTATTTTGTGCTTATTTTAACAAAGCAGTATAGATTACTTGTGACAAATATTTAAACTATATTTTGAAAGCAAACAGTTATATGGAAGGCAGAAAAAAAAAGGTAGGTAGGAAAAGTCTTGTTACTAGGTAGGCAAAGTTCTATTTGACACAATACCATCTAGCACAAGGATAGTGAAGAGAAAGTGAGTTAGTGTTCTCATTAAAGTCTTGTAATTTATCTAGGAAAAGACATCTTTTACTTGAAAGGTGATTTCTTGACCACAAACTACATCTAGTTTAAAAGCTATCTAGATCAGGCACTTTTCTTCTGCTTGTAAGTTTGGTGATTAGTTCAAACAGCTGGTGAGAGATCAATGTTAATAAGCAATTTCTGACATAAAATTATTCCAGTTGTTGAGTATAAGTCAAAAATCTGGTCTGGACAAGAGCATTGAACAATAGGAATTAGTTTTAAATACTGATTACAAATACTATAAAACTCTATGTCTGTCCTTCTCCCTAGTCCTCATAAATTGTCCTAATAATATTTTTAAAAATCAATAGATATCTGTAGAATAAACTAAACATAGCAGGCAGCCAGCAAACTCAGAAAAATATTTTATTTTGCAACATTTTGACAAGGATTCTGCCATGGATCTTCAAGGTTTAATATGTTTATATATTAGCCATGATTAGAGTGTGGACTTATATTTAAAGATGAAGTCCCCAGGCCTAGGTCATAAGATAGGATGATTGGTACTCTATAAATCACAGGTCACAGGTGAGTAGACAGAGAGAGATTAGGTATGATTGGGGATAATCTGCAGTAATGAAGAAATCTGGCAGTCATGTCACACTGCTATTGCTCTCAAGTGTTCCTTAGGAACTTCAGAGAAATAATATGTTTAGCAGTGACATTACTAGATAACTCATTCTCCTAATCATCCACTTTTCCAAATCTCTTCAATGGTAACAGTAGAGACTTAGTACAAAAAGACAAGGAAATACCGAAGAACTTTATAATGAATATAAAGTATATATGCTAATGCAGAAACATAATAGTCAAAATGGAAATGCAGAGTTCATTGAAATTGCTTAAAAGAGAACATTTAAAGTGCAGCTCACTTACTCTGTATTTCTACAGATGGCGAGTGAGAAGTTAGCAAAAGTGGAAAAATGGGGTATCTGGAAAAGGAAATACATTTTTGAAAGGAAATTTACCAGGTGGATATGACAAAGCAAAGATCTTGCTTGTGTTTGAAGACTGAATGAGAGATCAATTTGATCTGACCAAGAGTTAATCAGATCAAAGAGAGAGCCCAGGAGCCAAGGTTTGAATGGAGCTGGCCATTCAGATAGGCATCTGTGCACAGTGTAGTATGACTTACCTGCTCCACCAAGAGCTTTTCCAACAATAGGTAAAGTTTGAAGGGTCCTCATTTGGGGACAACCGTCTGTGTTTGCAAACTGTAGAGAAAGGAAGGAATTAGTTCTGTCAGTCACCATGAATCATTTGCAAACACTTCTGTAAGCATCTCCAGTACATATATAATAGATATTAGTCTGTATTTTGGTACTGGGAAAGAAAAATAACCTTTATGTGTTCCTAAATTAATAACCCAGAAATTTATATTTCAGTGTTTGATGAAGTCGGTGTAGCTGCTATATTTGTCTCAGTCCGACTAAGAGCATCTATTATAGAATCACCTGATATACTATCTTTTATTAACATAAGAAAACTCTTATTATAAATCCCTGACAGTTATTCTCTTTTTGCAGATGACAGTTATAAGTAATAACATATCATTTCAGTGGTTAGCAAAAAGATTATATGATGTGTTCTCTGAAACTGCCAAGATGTCTCGATATATGGGGCAACTATTTAATGTTAGAGAATTTCAGGGATGAAAAAACATCTATTTCCAATGTTTTCTTGGCTTTTTAATGAATATAAAGGATTATAAATGTTAGATAATATTTGTTACATAAAGATGTCATGTCTGTATTATTAGGAAAGAGAAAATTATGTGGTTTGTGCATACATATGCATGAAAAGATAGGTATGTTAGTACTTATGTAGATGTTTTGAAGAAAGACAGGTAGCAGAAACTAGGATTCTGGTGTCTGGTATATATGTCCACTGTATATACCTAGAGAAAAGCAGACAGAAGCCAGGTATTTGCATTGCATATGCTAGTATGATTTAGATTGCAGAGACTCTTTGAAATTAAGCTAATCTTTATTATTTAGTAGGGATAT
>JAUBOD010000326.1:2077184-2113520 GCA_032353885.1 Nothura maculosa | reverse complement strand
ATATTGTGCTATCTGAAGCTGGCATTCTTTTTCAGCAGGTGCAGCAGCCAGCGGGTTGGTCAGTGGAAATGTAAGGCCAACACTGTAGTTATGAACTCATGCCCTATGTGCCTACCCATTTAGGTATGAAGTTCTGGAGGGGTCTAGTATCCCACTACCTCTTCCCCTTTGGAAATAATCCACTAGACAGATGAGGGAACAGAGTTGTTATTATCCTTTTGGAATATATTCAATGAGATGTAAAGCAGGGACTCCTGAGAAATGAGATGTAAAGCACTGGATAGTGAGACTGTGCAGATAACTACTGCTGTCAGCTGGGTTAACAGTTATAATCAAAGGTTTTAAGATATTCATGCCAGTACCCCAAAGAGATTGTCCCAGCAAATGGGTTTCTGTGTCAAATGATATATAAAATACATTGAGATCATCCCTCAGCTTTTTTTTTTCTTTCAATCAGTGAGAATTTGTCAATAGAAACTAAATAAAACTTCAAGATTATGACTAATAGTAGAAAACACTTTTTACAAATGACCTTTCCCTGTCAATCACATTTGTTAGATGTCTGGATGTTCTCTAATATACATCTCTCATAAAATGTTGAAATTAATCATATGCTATCGTAAGACATGGTCCATGTACAAGATTCACTTTAGTATCCTTCATCATCTGATTTTTCAGTCCTTTCTGGATCTATCCACAGCTTATTTCGTAATGTTGTCCATATTTTTCCTAACAGTATCCAGCACAGGTGTGCAATTAATGTTTCCCAAAGTACATCCAATATTAGATGTTATTTTTCCAGCCTTTTTATCTGAATTTACTATATAATATGCAGATCATTGCATTTACATTATATAATGATATATTGAAAACACTTTTATGCAGGGTTTTCTTCCTAATTGCTCTCTGAAAAGGAAAGAAAAAAAAATATTAAAAGAAATACAGACAGGGGTACGTTTTTTTGTTCCAATTAAGAACTGACCTGAGCTATTAATGTACTACTCTGTGTAATAAACACGTACTTGCTCCAGTGAAAGAGTGCTGAAAGATTTTATCTTCTGTTGAATATTTGTTTCAAGCTCTTCACACATGTCACTCTTACAGAATAGGAGGAAAGAATTTGGTCTCTAACACTGATGTGGAATTTGGCATTGAGGAAAGCCAGGTGGAGAAAAGAGAATGTGTGCTCTAGGTGACCCTGCATGTGCAGGGTGGTTGGACTAGATGGACTAAGGTTCCCTTCCAAGTTTTCTGATTCTATGATCTATTGTATATTAGAAATTATATTTGTATTAGCAGTATGCAGTCGTACATCTGTCAGTGTAGGATGTGTCTGTGCCAATATCCTAGCTCTTTTCAGAAGCTCACTCTGATAGTGAACCCCTCAACCTTAACCATATAACTGGGCTTCTTTGAGCATCTTGCAGCGGCCTGGGAGAGCACAAATTGGATTCTTGGCATATGAAAGTAAAATAAAAGATGTTCTCCAGGAGTGCTCCTCATAAGATTCAGTCACTACTGGGCATTCTTTTCATGCAATCATGCTCACCTGAAGCAAGATCTACTGTAAAGCTTGAAGTGAGGCCATGAGGTATTCGAACACCAAACTGTTAGCTTTGGAGAGCTTCTTCTGTGCTTAAGCTTGCTCTTAATATTATATGCACAGCCTTTCTTGGCTGGACACCATGTGATGTTCTTCACTGCAGAGCAAACAGAGGCCTGCTAGGATACTTGCTTGATGAAGCACTTGTCACTGTTAAATTGAATTTGCCCTGGGTAGTGTCACTAACAGAGTAGTCAGGTTCCACATTTTGGATACATACAGCATTTTGAAACAATCAAGTCTGGCACAAAATTGAAATACACTTAATCAGATTTGTATTTTGATTCAGGTGGACAAGAAACAATATGTAAGAATATTGCATATTTGAAGATTAGAAGTAATCTCTTTTTTATGTTTCCTTTTCTTTTCCTTAATACTTGAGATGGTGCTAAAAATCTCTAGTACTTAGTTTACTGAGGATGTTCCAAAAATGCATCTGATAAATAACGTTGATTATCTTGAAATCAGTGAAAGTTTATTCCCTTCTGATATCCTTTGAATCTTCAGTAAAGCAGAAATAATAATTAGAGTTCATGTCAGAAAGAAATGAATTTTGAAATGTTAGTTAAAGCTCACTTCTTTCCAAATTACCTTCTCATAACACTCACTAAGGCTGATTAAGCACACACAAATCAGTACTTTGTTTTAAATTCTCCTGTCCAAATGAACATTCTGAAAACATTTTAAGAAATAACAAGTAACATTAACACTTTTATGGCATATAATACATTCATGCTTAAATAGTCTTGTATTGTGGTATAAATGAGCAGAAGGTCTCTTCAGTTTTAGAAATGAAAACTGAGTAGAGCCTCTGTTCCTGAGTATCTTTTGCAACTCTCCAATTATAAAAGTTTAAATTATCAGACTATAATTGTTTGGGGAAATATAGTTCATCTAATGTAAAAGCCTGACAGAAGACATTTTCAGACTAACTCCGTCCAGGTTGCAGTGCAAAAAGAGTAGGAGAAGCTAATATATTTCTACAAAAATACAGCACTTGGAAACAGTAATTACTTGTGTGAGAGATTTCCAGGAGTGTGTGCATGAACCCTTCAAGATAAGCACTTCCTCCTGCAGAAGCTTCAGAAAGGAAAAGAAAAAAAAATCCAGTTACAGAGTCACTCTATTTTTCAGAAAGCTCTACTTTTTTTTCTTAACTCTTTTTTCTTTTTTTACTCTTTTTTCTTTCTTTTTTTCCTCCTATTTGCATAGTTTTCCCTTGGATGAATGAAATCCTACCAAAAAAGCTAAACCGGTTCAAGAATGTTCAAAAAGCCTTGCTAAGCTGGAATATCATAAATGAGTCTTGTTGTCTTAGAGGCTGTGAATATTATTTTGGGCCTCCCCTCTTCAGACTGCATTTTTCTCCAGTGGAATTTCTCATTACGTGGGATGGATCAGACTTGACAACATTTTCCCTAAAAATTCTACAAAGCTATAAAATTTGATTTACCATATCAAAGCAGTATTCTGTCAAGAAATTAATATGCTATTATGTCCCATTCTTGTAAATTAATAAACCACTACCAAAAATATCAGAGGCTTAGCAGAAGAAGGTAATATTTTGTAGAATTATTAAAGGAGGCAGTAATTTTAATATTTAATGCACAATTAAACAAATAAAATGAGAAAATAGCATTCGGGATATGTGATACTTGCATTCCCCTTACAAAACTCTATCCTAAGGAAAGAAGAAATCAAGTCTGTTTGGAGGAAAAACAACCCGGTAGCTTTCAGGTGCTTGGTTCAACTCAGGTTAATCTTTTTAGTGAGATGCGTTATTTTTCAGACACTGAGAGTATTGTACCTATGTCATAAGCCATGTTCCTTTTGCAATTACATTATAGAATAGTGGGATGTGCTTCCCTAAGGTTTTGACGAAAAGCATCTCAGCAAGGCATCCAAAATAAAAAAAAAAATACTGAATATCATTGTCACACCGTAGTCACAGATATGATGCTGCAGTGTGAACCAGCACTTGTTCATTTAGCTAAGGCTTTAAAGCAAGCAGATCCTCAGCAATGATCTGAAGAGCTAAGTCGAATGAAGTCGCTAACACCTAGTTCGAAAGTTTTAAATGCAAAAGGTGCAATATTTATGGCTCTGATAACTGGATCATAAGACTGCTGCAGAGGCAGTTGGCTACAGGGCTGTGTTTCCCTATGGTATATTTCCAGGCAGAGAATGCCACTTGGTGGTTGTGCTACTCTATTCCCCCTGTGCTTATAAAAGGTGGAGGAAGATTCAAGCATCACAGTTATACTGACTTATCAGCACCAAAATGCCTTTTTAAGTGATCTCAGGCACTGTATTTTTTCCCCTGAGATGCTGAGACCACAGCAGTTCTATATAAATGCGGGGAGGTTTGAAAAGAACTTTCTGCATGGAAAAAGAAAGTCTAGCTCACTTCAGAAGCAATTTAGTGCTTGGGTTTTTCATCTTCATTTGCTGCTCTTTTGAATGTATTGTTGGTGTTCATGTTACCGGTTCAAATGCACTTAGAGAAGCATCTAAATTTCCATCAATGCTCAGTTTCCACATTCAGTCTCACCGTGCTTTTCATGGCCCAGTTCAGCCCTAGTTCAGCAGTTTATGTTAT
Organism: Nothura maculosa; assembly: GCA_032353885.1. NCBI lineage: Eukaryota > Metazoa > Chordata > Aves > Tinamiformes > Tinamidae > Nothura > Nothura maculosa. The sequence goes on along the minus strand of JAUBOD010000326.1, from coordinate 2,109,318 downwards.
CCGTGAAAGTTATTTCATGTTTTTCACTGAGTATCACGTGTCTTATATGTATGATTTCTGGTTTGAATTTGAATAGTCCCTCTCTGTAAATTCTACTTGTTGCCTTTGTAACTTATGGTTTATTTTCAGCCCTGATCCATGCACCAGCCAGGAATGGAGACAAATCCCCGACGTTACTGCTTTCTGCTGGTGAAAAAGGGGAGCAAGTTCTCAGGCCTGTAAAGGAACAAAATTCCCTCTCTTCCCAGTGAGTAACCCAAAGGCTTAACAGGTTGGGCTCTCTTTCTTCCAGGAGTTGTTGTACTCTCCTCAAAAAAACTTCCTGAACTTGTTAATTAGAAATGTAAGTGTTGGAAGTGTGAGTTGTTTGGTTTGTGTTTCTGGCAATGTGCATGGGGGTGGTGGGTCTGAGGAAGGCTCGTAGAAATCAGGGTAGACTAATATGAAAGCAAGTTTGAATTACTGAGATATGCTCATATAGCCTGACTTTATTTTCTTGGTTTGTGGTTTTTTTAAAATCTTTTTTTTTTCTCTGTCTGCTGCTTATGTTGAGGTTTAGCAGTCTTCACTTTCAAGGAAAAATAATTGTTATTGCAGGTGCCTTTTGATATTTTTTTTAATCGGGTTTTGAACAATTGTCAAAATCATACAACGTTCCTAGAACAAGATTTTGACATGAGTATTTGAATACCGTGTAGCAACTGAAGCTTCTATTTTTATTTAATAATGGAGTAAATATTGCATTAAATGCATTAATCTGTCAATGAATAAATCATAGATGCTCCAAAATTTCCCTGTCACTCGTTCCATTTTTATGGCAGGTTGCAGACATTTAAAGATAATTGCGTGTAAATGACATGTAAAAGATGAGTCAAAAATAATTTACAGTAGCAAGGGAAAGTCAAACACAGATTTTATTTTTTGATGGATATTCCCCAAATGAAGTCCTCATTGATATCTACATATATGTAAATTCTACATATATACACATATGTGAATACATATACCACTGAAGGCCTAATAGAAGTCAGAGCTATGAAAGTGATGTTAAGCTATATTTTGAAGTGCCCTTCTCCATGTGTTCATTTGGATACACATAATATGCATAATAAAATGGCTAAAGTACTAAAATGTACTAGGTAGAATCAGCAGACAGGGTGACTGAAGCACTTACCAAAACACTGACAAGTTACAAATTGCTGTTCAGTGTCTGGCATCCAGTGATGGCCATTCTCAGGAAGTAACTTCTCACCTTTCTTTTCTTATTGTTTTCAAAAATATCTGGAAAGAACAGGCTATTTGAACAAGCACAGGTATCTGTACGAAAGTACATATTCTTGTCCAGGTGAACACTGCATACCTGTGATGTGTAATCTAGTATAATCTAAAGAGAGTGGAAAATCTGAATACATTCTCCTGACGTTATATGAACTACTAAAAATGTCTTTGTTTTTACTAGGATAAATCAGAGCTTACTCTTTTTAAATAATTTCAATTGCAACAGTCTGTACATAAATAATCAAGTCTGGTGTTGTCGCTTTTTGATAACGGATTCACATATGGACCAAGTACAATGATATAGCCCTTAATGGAGTTAGTCTAGAGGTTTTATCTTTTTACTAGAAACTGGTAAATGTTTCTCCTTTCCTAATTTCTGCACATGGATAGATGGACATATACTTGTGCTGTTGCATATGGCATGCAACTGTAATAGGTATTACATAAATATGCAGATCTATCTGTACAACTGCACAGCACTTCAAGCTAGCTGTGAGGCAGCTCCAAACCAGAGGCCATGAAATGTGGCAGCATGTACTTGAATCAGAATTAATATACTCCCTCTTACCTTCCAAAGAAAAGGGAAACACGCTGATCTTTTTAAAAGAGAATATATGCTGCTTTTTCCTTTCAAGGAAAGCATTGTTATGCCATAGGAAAAACACTGATTATTTTCTGTAAGATACATTCTAAAAGCAGCCTCTAACAGGGACTCTCTTACTGCTGTGATTAAGGGAAGACAAATACAAATATGAACACTACCGTGCTGAGACTCAGCAGCACTATTCTGAAAAAACACACAAAGACTATTTTAATCTCTGCTGTTATAGTGCCGTTAGTTCATTTAATCAAATAGTAGAAAACCAGGTATATGCCACTACTCACAGCAATTATACTCAGCAAAACAGTTTTAGAACCTGTTCAAAGGCTTTTAAGTAGTTAAACAGAAAAAGGCTGTATAAAGGCATTTATTTAAATGGGTGTATAACATTTAAAAAAACACAACTCCACAGACTTTGGAAAGCTTCCAAAACTTTTAATTTCTCTATTAATTATAAAATCCTAGTGCCAGTAGTGAATCCATTTTTAGATTAAAGAACTCCAGTAATTGGAACTTGTCCATGAATATATATATATATATATATGTATAGAAATATGTAATATTCATGTATCTGAAATCTATATATTTATACTATCTTTCAATAAGATGTCTGCTTTGATTATTAATTTGCTAGCAAGTACTAGTATTCTGAAATGTAATTGTTTCTGAAATGTTTCTACTTGTAAATTGTTTTCGTACCTAATCTCCACAATGTAGTGTGATATAGGATTCTCTGTACAGAAATAACACACATTTTTGCTAAGAAATGTTTTAGGTATTTTAGAACTGCAGTGTATTTTACAAATCACATATTTTTGAGACATATGTAATCACATTTTAAATGATTTGCATTTTTTTTTTCCTGAAGAACATGGAAGAATAAAGGTAGTATATTGCTCACAACAGCAAGCTGGTATATTGTACACGAACATTGTAGGCACAAGCACTCATCTTCCCAGACACTTTCATGAAAGTATGATAGCCATGGGTCTGGTTTATGTTTAGCAAAACACACTAAGACATCTAGCCTTTTCCGCAATATCCATGATTTGTGTTTCATATTCAAAAGGATAGGAAAATGTTTAACTGCTGAGCAAAGGCTCAGGGTGCATTAGACTTCATATGTGATGAAAAAGGGTGATTCAAAGAGGATATTTATTGTAATATAATGGTGTTATTTATGAGTGCTAGACTTCTCATCTGTTTTGTTTCTATATTCCTGGCTGTCTCTGCTGGAAGACAAAGGTCTGGACTCATGCAGAGAAGTCAGTAGATATCAACCAAAATGGTAATGCCCTGGCTGCGTACTTAAGTATTAGATACAAACACACTGCGTGCCTAGGGCTGTCTTTGCCATTAATTTTGTGCAGTTGTGCTACAGCCTGTATAAATAGAGCCTGCATTAGTGGTTCTAATGCTGTAGCAGCTGCCTTCTAATAAGTGTTTTCTGAGTGTCTTCTGAAATGATAAAAAAGAGGTAAAATAACATCTTCCCGAGCATAATAAAGGGCATTACTTATATTGCAGGGAACTGTCTTTTCAGAGGTTACATGATTACCTGCAACTTAAAATCCAAATGAATGAAGTTTCTGCCAAAATCTTTTGATTATTGTCTAAGCAGCAGCACAGGTTTCATCTCCTTAGATACTGGTGGAAGACTACTTTTTATGGGTGCACAGGGCATCTTTAAGTAATTAGAAGTCAGCTACAATTTTTTTTAGCTTATTGGAAAATTTGGCTTCCATATTTAACATTTAAAAATAATTTCTGCCATTTCCAGTACAGTTATTTGTCCCAGCATGTACAATGTTGCCTAGTCCCTCAAAAAGCTTCAGGATTTGTGATAGATTTAGTGTCTGATTCTCTTTCTCTCACAATTGTTTCATAATAACCAAAAGACAAATTCATTTAAGGCAATGCATCATTTTCAATTTCCCTGTAAGAAAAATATTACAGGTTTTCTAGTTGATAATATAAAGCTCAGTTCTGCCTTGATATATTCAGACATGCAAATGTGAGTGAAATTACTGGGTGTCAGGCAGACATAACCAAGAGCAGAGGTTCCCTGAATCTCAAGATAACCAGAGTTTACTGAAAATCTGTCTGAGATTTTCCATCTACTTGATATTCTTTAACAGAGAATTCTCTGTTTCCAGAGAGTTTGTGTCTCCCGAGTTTGTGTCTGTCAGCTATGTTTGCTTATTTTTTAATGGTATTCTGAAAGGCTCTGTCACCTTACTACTGAGGTGTAAATGGCTGTCTAGGTAAATGGAAGATAAAAAATATTCTTTGTGTCATTGCTGTAGTAGAACTCAGAACATTGCCAAGGACAATAGTTCATATATAACAAGGACAAGAAATGTAAAATTGTATTAAAAATGGAGAAATATTTCAAAGAATAGGAGCAAAAACAAACATGTTCTGTCTTCTTTTCTCGTTGATTTTAATAATATGAAGCTCCCCAGGTCTTGTTACAGTTAAAAGTCTCTATGATATGAAAAAAAAAGAATTAAAAAAGAAAGAGCAAAAGAGAAAAGCACAGATTTAAGGGAATAATAATAATAAAAACCACCTCACAATCCAACCCACACTTACAATGAGGACTTCAGCTGAACAAAGCACAGCAAGAATAGCTTTCTTTATGAGAATTTTGTAACCCTTTGGAGACCTGAGATTCCATTTACATATATTTTACTTTGATTTACTCATTTCTTGACAAATTAATGTTGAGAAGCTTCTATATAAAGTATTAGCATAATTACTGTCTCTTTTCTTCTTGTTAAAATGGCACTTTTTAATAATATGGTAAGAAAAATAGACTTTTAATAATAACTTGAAAGGCCTTGGAAAAGAATTTCAAGAAAATTTGAGCTGTCAAAAAGTATTGTCAATCTCTGATTGACTTGTGTCACATCTGTTAGTTATGCATTCTTTGAAGGGCTCCTTAGGGTTACCTAAGTCATAATATATTTTGTACTAAGTCTAATCTCACAGAATAATCACATACACAAAATAAATATTTCTATTATTAATATCTATTCTAAAATGTAATCAGTCATAATAACCAGGCATATAGGCAAAATCATTCAGAGATTTAAATCAATTCTTTGAGTATTTCCATTTTGTTTTTGTTAACATGCTAGTAAAATCCTCTGGAAAAGAGTAATTTTGACATTGATTTCTCTTTGTCTCAGAATCATCCTTTGAATATAATAGTGAAGGAACACATTGTCTAATGCCACAAAGTATTCTTAGGGACCTGCAGATGTGCTAGGATATCTTTTCGGAGGCATATATATGTATCTGATAGCATAAATATAGGTAATTAACAGGTTTTGAAAGATTCTATGAATTGAAGAAAAATCACAACAGCAGACCATGGAGTCTTATTCAAAATATCCCATTCCGAGTTGTTTCTCAAATATTCCCCATTCCCGGAATGAGCAATCTCATTCCTGAGCTGAAGATAACTGGCCATTATCTACCTGCTTTTCTCCATATGTGCATTTGGTCTTCACTGTGCATTTTTAGATTCTTTTGAGTTGTGACTCAGAAAAATACAACTGGAGTAGGAGCAGAGGCAGCAGTCTTCAATTTCAGAGGAAATGAAACTCATTTCTTTTCCTAAGAAAATAATACGTGGTGGGCTTATACCAAAATCCTAGATATTGGCACTTGTTTTTAGTGTCTAACAGCTATAAATATGTACACGTAGGACTCGGGGCCTAACTGGATAAACATCCAAGTCTTTCTCATGCTTTGTTAGTGTCAAAAATCCTTTTAATGTGCTTCTCCCATCATTTAACTCCCGATTTGTTTCTGCCTTAGACCACTTTTACATCTGTTTCTCCATCTGTTAGTGTTCTCAAAGTCCCCTAAGCCTCATTGTTTAGCTGGAAATGTAGGGGAGAGATTTGTCAGAAATTTCAGATGGAAATGGATCAAGACCTGGGTGCTAGTCACTGCTGTAGCTCAGCAAATATGCACTTTTTTGGTTTAGTTTTGACTAAAGGTCACATGCTTTCTATTAACTTACCAGTGCAGGCCTCAGGACTCATCCAGGCTTGTCTCAGCCCAAGTGTGTTTTAGCTTGTTTCAGCTGCCATAGCAACTGCCTCCTGTCAGACAACCCTTACCTAACATGTTTAAGCTGATCTCTGTGAATACCAAATGTGGAAAATGTCTAACAAGCATGTGCAGTGACTGCCTAACAAGCTAAAGACCCTTTCTGATGACTGTAGCTAGGGCTGTGTGGCTTTCATATCAACAGGTGAGGACAGTTAAGCTAAGATCAGTAGGAAAAAAAAGTGCAAGGGAGCAAACTGCCTGAGGAAAACACATAGTATACACTCTAGGCAGCTCCAAGGCAGAGGAGAAAGAAGCCCCACCAGCAAAGTCGTCAGGATGCTGACAAGCTGTCACAGGAACAGCTCTCCCTTCTTTGTGAAGGCCATGGTGCTATGGGCCTTGGGACCCGAGGGTTAGCATGACACCAGAGAAAGGGATAGACACTTGAAAGCTTACACATAACTTTATAATTTTAACTTTATTGTAGTGTATTCTTTAAGAATTAACAAGGTTTTTCTGTGTCAGCTATGGCTATGAGTGGTAGTATCATTGTGTCTGGGATAATAAGCCCTGATTCTTGTATTTTGATTAGACTGTTAAGGTTTTGCTTGGGCTAACTGTATTTGGGGTCATGATGGAGTTGCCTGGACTTAGACATCTAGTACCTATGGCATACTAAAGTGTAGGATGATTCCAAACACAAGCATCTGCCACATAAAAAAATAATGTACACAATAGTAAAGCTTTTACCACCATGCAATGCAGAATACATATTTTTAGCCTAGCAAAGGAGAAATGCTTTTAAAGCCATAAAGGCATAGTTGTGACATCCTCCTTCAGTCCACATGCAGATACCAGGCTTTGGAACTCATGGCTTTTAACAATTGAGGTTCAATAAATTTTATACAGCGCCTGACATGACAGTGGCATGGATACCAGGGTATATATCTTGTATAAGGGTAGCCCATAAGAAATCCTTTGATGTTTAGCTACTATTCTGTCCTTTGTCAGAAATTTCACCACTTTGATACTGAGCTGTTTTTCCTTCAAGTATTTGTGCACAAAGGCTTTGGAACGTACCTCGTTTTCTCCAGGAGAGAATTGTTTTTGATTGGTTTTGTTTTAGAGATGAATTAGTTAGTGTTTCTTTCTTTCCTTCTTAATTCCTTCCATTCCCCAAAGAAAAGTGCACAGCTATTTAAGAACTAATTCATCATTGCTGAGATTCAAGTAAGGAATGAGATGTTCCAGTGAGATCATCAGTGCCACTTCACATTGATTCCTTAGAGAAAGATCCAATATAAGAAAAACAAAAACATCAGCTGCTCGGCTCTTTTTTTTCCCCGCCTCAAAGCAGCTGCATATCTGTTTCTTTTTATATTATACTTTTTTTTTTTTTTTAAACTGGACTAATTCAGGAAGACCTAGCAATAACTTTTAATAAAATGAAGTACTTTTCAAGGTTAGCAAACTTATTTTTTGCTGTGTTTTTATAGCAAAATAACATAACAGATTGTTTATTGTTCAGCAATTTGTTATTATCAACAAATTGTTGTTTCTTCAAGGATTTATTTAAGGATAGGTAATTGCAAAGTATAGCTAGTGAAGAATTTATGGTATTTCAGGAGCCCTCAGCCAATGTGCTTGCTTGATTTACTTACTTACTAAGATGTGCTTACTTACTAAGATTTTCTGGTTTTTACAAGCTGAAATGTTGTTTTCCTCCCAATCTCTTTTTTTTTTTTTTTCAGATATGTTGTCAATATCTGTAAATAATGCAGAAGGCAGCACCAGAACTCAAGTTCTGTCACGTCACCATATTGCTTGTGGAAATACTTTCTATGAAATATGTTTTCCTTTACGACTGGAAGTGGAAATGCTCCTCCAATTTATGAGGCAGCAGGTAATGAAGCAACAGGCTTTTTTCATTCTTTCTGAATTTCATCATCAGAACCAGACTTTCTTTTTCAAAAATAAAATTAAAAAACATATAGTACTGCATATTGATGATTTACTTATCACAAAGCAGCCTGATGTTCAATGGCTGTTTCTAGAATCCCATTTTACCCCTGACAGGGAAAGGGAACACGTTGGCACGGAGTTACTGATGAGGTGGGCTTGGATAAAGGCTAGAAGTTGTCAGGATACAAGTAAAACATTAATGGTAGTTTTTCAGTGGGAAATGCAGCCATTTTAAACATTTGCACAAATTGCAAGAGAAAACTTTGTATTTCTTTTTGATCTATCTGACCTGGTTTACCAAAATGTTTACCTGTATGCAGTCTCATGGTGAGCTAATACTGCAGGTGAGGTTTGTGACATGTGTGAAATTGCTGGGGTTTTTTTTGTTGTTTTTTTTTTTTAAACATCTGTGTAATAAATAATGAATGAATTATTCTGCTCTAATATGTAATGCAGATAAGTCTTCTGAGTATAGGAATTAAATGTGAAACAGATGCTTTTAGATTTTAAAGTGCTGCCAGGCTGACACCAATATAGTACAAGGACACTGTAGGGACAGCTGCTATACACGCTGGGCCACAGCTGCAAATGCGATGTACCTTTCTGAAAGTGATTCAGAATTGCCATAAATCCTTTGCTAATAAGTTTCTCTAAGGCTTCAAAAGAACTGTGGCAATGGTTAGATTTCTGAAATAACAAGATTTACTTGCTGACAACTTCTAATGTACAACCTGCACTGGAACTGAGATTTATAGTGAATGGTCACTCTTAAAAAACATTTCCTTTGCCTTGGTCACCAGATTGTCACATACTTCTGTATTCCTTACTAGAAAAAGTACTGTAATAATTGAGTCTGGCGGTAGAAAATGAGGCTAGGCAATAATGCCTTTGGAACAGAACATTGAACAGCAAAGGAAAAAAGGGTCCAAAATTGTTTTTCTTCTCAGACAAGATTTTATAACAGAGAGAAAGTCATATGTGCACCTAACTTAAGGCATTTTTCGCATTGCTTAACTATCTTATTGAATGGGACTCATAAAACACTTCAAGTCAAAAAATTGAGATTAAAGTTAATCCCAAAAGAGAAGTGAAGCCTCTCCTATGCTTCCTGTTTTTATTTTTTTTTCCTAGTTTGTGCACACTGTTCTTCCTCTGTTTGTCATTTTAGATTAAATATTTGTCTGTGGAATCTTTGCTTTTTCTTCTAAATTATTCTGTTTGGGGAGCTTTTGTGCATCAATCATTGCAAAAAGAACTAGGAGCCGACAACAAGCCACAATCCTCCTTCATCTGAAAAAAAAAAAAAACAAAACAAATTCTGAGAGTCTCTCAAAGGACAAACTTTAAAGTTATATTCTTTCACCAAGAAAATCATAACCAAAATAGATTAATTTAAAAGCATACCAAAGGGAATTTGCAACGTATACAGATCAATAGAAAGTAAGCTTTGTTTATTCCCCAATGGGTGCTGCTTCATTTACTACATTGTTATCATGGATGGTTTAGTGCTCGTGTGAACGCAAAGGGGAAGCAGCAGCAGCAATAGGCAGAGGAGGATATGAATTAAGGATGAACAACAAGATGGATTACTGTCAAAGTGTGCTAGTCATTAGTAGGGCTACACCAGTTTAGGGCATTTCTAGAGCATGTAGCTTAGGGTTTATATGATCTGTGAACCTTGTAACAAGCTGCTGAAGTGATAGATTTCTGGGACTTCAGGGGCCAATATTTGCTGTGCTCTTACTTTGGATTATGTAGATTTTCTTCTTCCCAAGTTTTTTTTCCATGTTTTTTTTTTTTTTTCTCTACGAGTCCTTCAATAGCAGCATGTAATTCATTGCAAAGAAAATGACTATCTCAACTGTCAAACAAGTGTTCTCTGTCTAAGAATTGGGTCTACAGTTTTGCTTATATAAATGTGTGTAACGTATATCTAAATATAGGCATATAGCATATGCACATATCCATATGCATCTATGTGAGTGTATGTGCATATATCTCTATAATAATGTATACATAATATATACCTTGTGTTTATATGTGAATAGATACAATAAATCTACTAAAATGTGTGCAATAATATGTAGTAATAAATCTGTTCATCATCTTGTTACAGAATTTATTCTTATCTCTTTATCAATATGACTAGTATTTGGCTAAACCTTTTTTTTTCTTTTTATATATTTTACAGACTTCAGTTGCATATTTTTAGCGATCATTTTCTTTGTTGCAAAGTACTTTGCTGAGAAAGGGAGCAATAAATCTCAGATCAGATATCTGATCCTGCACCTCTTAGACAAAGTTGAAAATGGAGGTGTTGCCCAATTAAGTGGCAGCTGTGTGCATATGCCTGTGGGTGAGAGACAGAGCTCACCTCATCAACCTCATTTCAAGAGTCTCTATGCTTAAAATTCCGCACAAATAAATTTATCAACATATCAACATACTTTTCCAGTGTATTCTTTGTTAGCATTTAGCCTTCCTGTTATAGAGGATATTTGGGAAATAAGAATTTGCTTTTGTCTACATAGCATATGGTATCCTGTGTTTAAAAAAAAAAATCAAAAAGGAGAAATTCAGAAAAAAATGCCCACTTAGGTGCCCAAGAGCACGGTGCTAAAATGATAGGACATTAATTAACGAGGCTTTAAGCCTATTTCATGACAAGTGCTGCAATGCTGCAAACAAGGGAAAACACAAACACCTAGACCTCCCTGTTTGAAATATCGTATTTTGAATAAAGTTATAGAGTGGTTTATAGCAAGTTAAGCCAACATAAGCATGCAGTTTCAATGTTACTACTACTGGCCAGTCTATTGTGCTGCCCATTTGACAAAGCTGTGGCTTAAACCTCCACCACTTAGCCAAGTATTGGCAGAGCAGAGATTTACCATGAGTGAACCCTTACTTCCGCATAGTGTTGCAAGCTAAGAGCATCATCACCGACCTGCCTGCCCTTCCAGGAGCTCCTATAAAGCCAAGAGTATAAAAATTCACATCTATAGTTATGGAAAAGAGTTTAACTCAGTGTCTTCTGCCTCCAAAACTCTTTAAGTAGCATATTTGTTTTCGTTGTTGTTATTCTACTAGTTACAAGATACTTTAACAAAGATTCTTTAAGGAAATTCCTTTTTCCAGATAAGAAACATGATACTCAAGTGCAAGCCTAAATTCCCTTTTATCTTTTCTTCTGACTCCAGAAGTTTTGCATAATGCTTTTATCCCTTTTAAACCACAACCACAGGCCATAGTTATAAGGAAACCCAGGGTATTTGAGCAGCTTAAGCTGTTTCTAAGTAGATAACAAAATTTCTCAAATATAATAGGTATAATATATCTGTTTTCTAGAGTCCAAACAGGCTTATTTAGAAAAGGAAATTAGAAAATAAAATTGCTTGTACTGGATATATTTGGTGGCTCAAGATCTGTTTCTTGATTGAATGTTGTGTCAGAAATGTCATTTTGCATAAATTCCTTAGGAATTGCCCTTAATGTTCAAATTGCATGTTATTTCTATCTTGAGAGAATTTTTATTTTATTTGACTGAGAGTAGAACATAATGTCTAATCATGTGATTCCATAGAGTATATTAAAAAAAGAAAAAATGAGACCTCTGTTTCTAGCCAAGCAGGAGAAAATTACTAAAAGTATTTGCAGAAAAAAGATAATTAAAAAATCTAATACTTTTAGAGAGAATGGAAGTTTTTATTACATGTAAGTTGAAGAATTTAACATGAACTTTTAGTAAGTAGTAGCTAGTATCCTCAAATTGAAAAGGAAAAGATGGTACAGCCTAGTAACAGCTTACCAATAGAATTAAGTTATCACTTGATGATATCTTGTTGAAGGGAGAAAGCAAGCCAAGAGGTCTAGTTATATATTTACCATTGGAACCTCTCTAAAGGACTCTGTCATACAACAGCTATCAATGCACTTGATGGCTTTCATCAGCCTTTCCTTAGGAGCTGGATTCCTTGGAACTAAAATTTAATTCTTCTCTATAAGAAGGCAATTTTTATGGGCGGGGAGGGGAGGAGGGAGTCAGCAAAATGAGAGGCATGGAACTGCATTTGCCTGAATTATTGAGAGATTAATGGAAACAACAACAATAAAAAGAGTTACATATACTATATGGCCAAAAGGCATATGTTGAAAAGTGCTCAACTGTACATACACAAAGCAGAGTCAGATGAAAGGATGAAGTGAAAAGTCTTAACCATTAAATTTGTAAGATCCTGATTGCACAGAGCTACTTATTCAACATCAATATGGAAGGCATAAGTTTAGACAACCATAATATTGTGGGAGTCATCAACCTCTTTTAAAGATTATTTTGCTTAGAATTCCCAAGTATTGGAAGAAGTCACCCAATTAACAACCTTTCATGGTTTCTTTATGCTGGTAAATTTTATTTTTGTATGGAGACCTATTCCACAAGAGTAGAAATATTCCACATTCATAATTACGCACTTATAGCATAGACAGATAAACAATGCATGAGATACTTGTAAGGAGGTACTCAGCCTTGTAAATACAAAATATATAGATGCAATTCCCATATATTTCTTGGCAGGGATGTGGAAGTGCCCAATGAGTCGATGTCCAGATTGTCTATAATAATGTAAATATCTCAAAATGTGCTTATGGGCATGCCAAGAATGTAATATTTCTTTAAACATTAACCAATTATGTGTATATATTTAACCTAGGGAGATGTTCTCAGAGCATATCTGCCAAACTCAAACGTCAGCTACATGAACTGTTGCAGTTAATGCTGATTTCCACTCAATTACCTTGCCTTCTGGGAAGAATCAGAAGCGTTTATTTACTTTAGATTGTAAAAGCAAAGTTGCTATATTTGGAAGACAGAAGATGATGCTCACCAAGCTCTCCCTATTCTTTGTATGGAGCAGTAAAATGTTCTCTTAGATGGGTATATCTGCTGCTGAAGGAGCTTGTTCCTGATGGCTTTCCGTGGTGTACTCTGGTGCTGATGGATCTCTCTCTCTTAAACTCACATTTGAGAAATCCCAATCCTGCCCTTTAGGAAGGAACAGGAGGTCCCTGAACAGAGCATTTTTCTTTCGCTAGGGACTGAGTTTCATCTATCAGGTCAAACAAATGTTGAAATTGCTCACGTCTTGTCATGGTTCTAATTTAATTTAGAATAAAGCAAAAAGTCCATTAACTTTAGTGGACTAGCAACACGGAGAATGCAGAAGTAAATTATCATTAGTGATTATTTGAATAATATTATTGACCTGCTTTTAATCACCTTCCTTTTAGAGTGAAAGAAATAAAATGAAAACTTCAAGTTTTACTTTCAAAAATATGCCACCAAACCAATAATATCCATGCCAGCTTCCCAATGTATTTCCTACTAATAAAGTCCCAAGTTGATTACAATACATTATGTTAGTACCAGCTTAGGGACAGGCTCCAAAATTGATATATAATGAAGAAATCAAAAGAACGGTTTCACCCTTCCTAGTTTTAATATTAAGAAAAAAAAATAAAAAAGAGCAGAGGGGATAATTACCCTAATTCATAATAACATGAGCATGTGGAATAAAAATAACTTTATGCCAGTTTTCATGTAATCCTATTATTTTAAACTATTTCATCAAGCTGTGGCTAAACAGACATTCTTATGCATTTTAAGAGATTTAGAGATCTTGAGGATTGTACTTTATTAAGATAGAGAAAGTTTGCTGTTTGAAAATATTGTTTGTGTGCATCTGTGGGGCCCAAATATTGTTGCAACATTGTACTGAGAAGCTTCATTATATATTGAATCTATAACATTTTGTATAATTTCAGGGGCCAATAGGATGATGCAATAGTCATAGAAATATTACACATAATAGTAATTATTATGGATTTTTTTAAAGCAGTTCTACAGACTTCATTAATGTGAGGGAAAAAGCAATTCTAGGATTTCTCAAAGGAGTTTGTAGCTCTGTCACATGGCTTTGCCTGATTGGGAGAGAAAAATGGTTAAAAAATATTTTTTTCATAGATTTCATCAGGGGCTGGGAGGTTTTTTTTGTGATTACTTTTTTTTTTTCCATTTACAATATCTCATGCTTTTCGTTCACATATAGAATTTAACAGAAATACTATGGCTGTCTATGACTATCTTTGTTTTTTTAAAAAAAAATCTAGGCAAACAGTTTAGTCAAATAAACCATTCCTGTCCTGATGTTTTTACACTACATTTACTTGTCTTCAACTTTAGATGAAAAAATGGAAGTTATATGCAAATATAGCATAAATTGGACCTTGTTTATATTAACTGGTGCTGTACTTAGTGGGGGTTTTTTCAGTTTAACCAGTTGATTAGTTTAACTAGTGCTAGTTGTTTTACAAATGTAAAAACAGAAGTGTAGTTGTAAACTATTTCATAGCAGAATAGTAGATAAAAAATTCTAATCTAAAAAGATGCAATAAATATGACGATTTTTCATTTTGCCAGCCACATCTGTATTCTACTCATTAGGCAATCTTCCAAGGATTTTTTTGTAAAAAGTCAAGCATTTGATTCATTCATCTTAAAATAAATATATCATATTTCTTTCTAGAGCAACTATGAAGTATTTCAATTAGAAATATTATTTCATAAATATGCAAATTATGTGAGGGAAAATACATAAGGATGCAGTTTAGTCCACTAATTACTGTTATCAAATATGGAATTATATATCTTTGTGTTAAAGATTACCTAAACTGGCAAAGGAAGATAGCAAATTTTCTGAGTGAGCTATGCCAGCTATGACATAAAAAAAGAAAAAAAAAAAAGAGATATTTTCTATGTCAGAGATTGTTGTTTCAAATATTCCAAGACCTATCCCGTCAGCACGTACCTTTAATTTCATATTTCAGAGGCATTATAAAGCAATGGGTTGTTGCACTTTAAAGTCAGTGTAACATTTTTCAAATATTTTCTGTCTGTTATCTTCCTATGATGGCAATCTGCGTTAATAGCTGTACACTGTCCCTTGCAATGCTGAATTTGGATTAGAGATGTACCAACACTGAAATATTCAGGGGTTTAACAAGGTCATGCTGAAGAAGAACATAGAATGCTCTTCTGAAGCAAATGCTTTTTTGGTTTTGAAGTACTTCACTGATAGGGCTTTTTTTTCCACGAATAATTCTATTTATATTAACGTTCTTCAGTCATAACTTGCTTTAAGTGCCATATGTTGTTTTCAGAGTGAGTTTACAGATTTTTGAAGGTTAACTATATTAGATCTTTTTATTTGGTTATTGCACTGAATTGTTCAAACTCAATGGTAATTTCATTTTTTGCTCTTATTTTTTCTTTCTAAAGAGACAAGTTTTTCAGTGCTTTTCTTTCCTTTTTTTCTTTTTTTTTCACCTCAAATCAAGGACAAAATGGCTTATTTCCTCTCATGACAGCATCTGTGCTAAATGTATTTGACTCCCACTCTGCTTTGTTTTTTTCCCAAAGGAAATAATGAAATGAGAGTAAGCAGAATTTTAAAATTACCCTTTGAGCAGATTTGTGTATGAAGTAAAGGCATGATGAGCAGAAAGGATCTGGGGAATGATAAGCACTAAACTGAGACTAAAACAAAACATGGGAATGTAGGAATAGCTGCTTTAGGTCAGATAGAGCCATCTTGTCTTGAAATACAGCAAAAAAGGGGAAGCCTCACAAAGGACATAATAACAAGTAAAAAGTGGATGAAATTCTCTCACAAATACTTTCCCTGAATCCTATATTTTCTTGCTCAGGGGCTTTGAGAGCTGCATTTTTGTTTGAACTAGTCCAGGTGCTCCCAGGGTCCCTGTAAACTGGTATTGTCCACATCGTCCTGTGGCAAGGGCGTCCACAGCATCAAAAATAATTCATTCATTGCCTTGGCATGTCTGGAAAACATATTTCCACAATATAGTTCTCTGCAAAAGAGAATAAAAAAAATGCAATTAGCAAGCTTCCCATTTGGAATATTGCTAGAAAACCAAAAACAAAACCATGCAGTAAAGAAGCACAGGAGTCCCTCACACAATGTTAGTTATTCATGAATATATATAAATATATAGGGAAGCAGGAGGAGGTTGGGCATCCCATAGCTATATCTGAGCACTCCTTGTGCATTTTGCTGCGCATTGTGAGATTGTCCTGGTCTTGGTTTTCCAAGGAATGGAATGAACATTACATACACGGAGGGAAGAACAACTATGTCCTTCAGGATTATGGGTATAAAGTCTGGCCATAAGTAAAGTCAGTTTGAGGCATGGGCACACATCGTTTTGTGTCCATAGGTTTAATGTAGGCAAGCTAAGGTGTTACCACTTACAGGGGCTGGGGATGCCAGGAGCTACAGACCCACGGATTAGCTGGAGATGTGCTGTGTAGCTGTATACAAAGGGTATATAGGAGGGGAAACAAGTCCGGCCCTAGTCATAGAATACTTAAGGTTGGAAGGGGCCTTAGAGTCATCTAGTCCAACACTCCTTATTTGTTGCTAAAGCACTTACAAGCACAAGTTGTTTCAGCTAAAATGAACCACGTTCTCAGCAGCAGAAAGAAGTCTTGTCTCACTGGTTTTGCTCTCTTAGAGGATAGTTTATAGGAGAGCTCCTGCAGCCAGTTCTGAGGGAGCAGTAACTTCTGGCAGGGGAATGGAGAGGAATTATGGTTTTGCCAAAAGCGGAATTTCACTTGAGACAATCAGACCAATCTGTGGCTAAGTCTCTGTCTGCAAGATCAGGATAATGTTTTCTTAGCTCGCATGGATGTTGTGAGACTTCTATAATGATACTCATTTTGCTATTGAATAAAGGCATTAAAAAGACTTTTTTTTCTCCACTGCTCTTTATTAGCAAGGTGTATTAAATATGGTCTCAATCAGGCTAAGTAATGAACTTAGAGTTTGGAGTATTTTTCCCTAGTTGAGGATAAGTTATTGCAGGAAGCAAACAATACTTGCACCATCTCTGGTGATATTTATGTGTAGGAGTCAAGGGATTTTGTGTGGAGTTTGCTGTTCTAATCACTGCTGTCCTGCAATAAGACTGAATTATCACAGAACTCGAAATGTGCTGTAAATTTATCTTTACAAAGCATTATCAGTGGCAAAATTGTAATAAGAACAGAAAATGACATAAAACCTTATTACTCTGTGCCCAAAACATAATGAGATCTGAAAATGGCAACAAAAAATAATTCATTTTGTGACAAATCTAGGATTTTAATCTTATGGAGGGCTCTCCTTAAAACCATATATAAATATAACTAAAATGTCGCGGAAAGGAACAAATGGCTTTTTCTTTTTCTTCCAGAGGATGCTCTGTGTATGGATGAAGTGCAGTGTTATTAATAGTCATAAAATAATTTGCAAATATTTTAGACACAAGTATTAGCAAATCTCAAGCTTGGCAAATATCATCCGCTGTATATGGAACTGGACTCTGGAAATATGTTTTCCTTGATCCTGGACATAGCAGTGTAATCAATGAACGGAATGCTCATTCAGTTTGATTGAATGTTGAGGTGATAGAGTTAAAATGACCCAAAGTGAGGAAATCCAGAAAATGGTAAAATTTCAAGGACATTTTGCCCCTTCTAAAATTGCCCCTTAACACACCACACTGCAGCATTAATTTGTCTAAATTGCCCCTTATCTAAATTGCCCCTTAACACACCACACTGCAGCATTAATTTGTCAGCAATGAATAGCCTGCATTGGCGCGTTTTATAGGCTTAATTCTGTAAAAAAATGTTAATTAAATTATGAAAGTAATTATAAGAAGAGTAGAAAATATGACACTGTGTCTTAACTTTGATATTTGCCTTGACTTTTTATGTCATAGCGATTGTACAGGCAGACACTATTCAAAGTTATAGGCAATACTCAGCCAATTATTTTAATATTATAGACATTAATAAAAAGTTTGTGCAGTATTTGTCTAATTTTCCTTTATTTACAGTAGCCATATAGTATTGTTTGATCTTGACATTACTCCTGATATTCATGAAAGAATCAATCCCTACAATATTATTTTCAGAGAGAGTAGAGGCAAAATACTCGTATTATATACGCACACACATATTACTCAATACTCATATTATATAGATATGCACACACACATTAAGCTTCAAGAGATCTCCAAATATTTAATTTTTGTTAATTAAATTTCCCATGACACTGACTCTGTCTCACAGTTTTTTTTCTAGGTATTTGTCTGACCTATTTTTACAATTAACGATGACATGCATTTATTGAAGGGCAGTGGGGTCTTGGTCTGTCTCCTTCTTGGTGAAAACTGTCCAGGTGAAGTTTATGATAGCTTCCTTTTTTTCTTTTCTTTTCTTTTTTCTTAACTTTGATACTAAAACCCTAGACCTCCTAGTTTCTTGCCCTTAGACTTTGCAGGTCTTTGGCTAAGAGGCCCAAAAGGGAGCATGCAAACCTTCAAACTCCAGGAAAGGCCCTGAAGAGCTAGCTGACCAAAGCCAGGAGGAGCTCAGGAGTTTCTGGGTCATATTTTTCTTCTTTTTTTTATCATTTTTTTTCCCTCTGAAACTCTTCAACCCCAAGCTGCTTGGTAACACAGTGACCTTTTCCTACAATGTAGAAAAAAATGCTAAATAAACATGTATTGTAAAATACTTAAGTAACTGAATTAACTTTGACAGGACTAGCATTGATAAATGTTAAATACTTGCTGTGGGGTGTATAGTGAGGATTTCACAGTGCTAGGAAGATATATACACACATACATGTATATACATGCATATATATGAGCCAGTGAACATATGGTCTAGTAAAAATTCATCTGTTGTTCTGCTCAAAAGAGAATAAACCCAATGTCCAAAGACTGCTGGCAGCAGGTAGTAAAGATTTCTAAATGGCTCCTTATCATGAACCTTATGGCCATTTTCTGCCTCTTTAGCAGGTGCAGTAGGCACTGAATCCCAAGTAAGATATCCCTGGCAATAGCTACGAGGCATCAGTAAGGATCTGTATTCGTGGGTCCTTCCTCATTGTGTTAAATATACAAAAAGCCAAGCTTAACTTTCCTGATGAGAATTTCACCAAAATAATGTCAGTTACGAGAATAATAATGGACTCCCTCAGGAATGTATTTGTATCTGTGACCTTTTTCTTGCTACATGTAATTGTAATTAAATGGCACATCACTTTGCTCTTCTGAACCGTTACTTACTTCTGAACCATGGGGCTTAAGCCCCATTACTTAGGTGGAGCTCTCTAACACAACTGTGCTGTAGTTTCTGCATCCTTCCGATATCTTGTTATAATACTTTTTATGCCTTCTGTGATAGGTTTCACATTTCGCAATAGTAATTTGCTGCACTTCAGTAATCCACAAGTTTTGCAGGGGAAAAAAAATTACCTTTGGTCTTATGTATTTATCCAAATACATTTGTCCTTAGCCTGAATCAGGAATACTCCTTTGGTATTTAGCAGAAATGTTTCTACCCATCTATGTGACATTTCTCCAAAAAAAAAAAAAAAAAAAACCTTCTAATTAGTAAAAGAATTTTTCTGAATTTAAATCATCAAGTACTTGAAATATAATTCAAATATATTCAGCTAATGCCCTAGTTTATAATACTTGAGGAAATGAAAGAGGATAGAGAAAAGAAAAAAAGTAACGAAATAAAACTCCAAGAAGCAAAGGTTGAAGCAGAGTCTCAATGCTAAAGGTGAAGCATGTGTTTAAAATACAGGGAAAAAATCAAGAAGCTTGACCAAATACTGCTTTGAACAATCACAACGACCCCCAAGGCTGAAGGTTGTGATGTGGCATTTGTAGGGGGCTGCATGGGATCACATGAATAATACTTAATAATTCTGCTCTCCTCTTTGCTCCAGAGAACTTCGTAGTCCTGGTTTAGGATATTGTTGTCAAAGTCTGAGAATAAGGCAAATGCAGTAGATGGAAATAAGCAAGATTGCCCAGGATCTACTTATGAAATGTAGCAAATGGAACATTTCTCTGGAGAGACAGATATTAGCCTTCTGCTTATTAATATTGTTTAACTAACTGCAGATTCATCCTATCGTCAGTTATTTCACATGGTTTGTGAACCAGATTATATGTTGCACAATTATGCTAAATGCTGACGCTGTGGTGTTTACTTATTGGCTAAGTCTGTCTTTCTCTTTATCAGTGAGCTGCACTTATGATGGTAGATTTGAAGTGTCCCATCCAGACAGCCAAAGGCAACTTGAGATGATCAATGCATGTACCACTATATCCCTCCTGTGATGCTGGGGCTCACCTGGAAAGGTCCTTTGAGTGACTTCTGTGAAATCATCAAGGGCTGCAAGGAGACGGATTATGTGAAAAACTTCTGGAAGTTGCTTATTGGACTAAAGGTTAGAAGGGACATTTTTATTTCTCAGACTTAATTCCCATATCTGAACTTGGACTTATTAATATGAAGCACATTTGCATTAGGAGGTAGGATCAGGCCTATGCTTAAGTGCAATTTATAGGAACTGTTGTGAAAAAAACATATATTTGTAGTATTGGCAGGGATTTTATGAAGTTCCCCTACACAGCAATTTCGTTATACAGGAGATTTTTTAATATGTTCAGTGCTTTATACTAAAGCTATTCTGTGTTACCCAATGACACTTCAAAATTTATTTAGTCATGCAAATTTGGAATAACATCAGATATTTAAGGCTATTTACATAGGATGCAGTCTTTATTTGTATATTCTTTGTCTCTTGTGTGTAGCTAATTCTGCAAGTCCTTTTACCATGACTCCCTGGCATGTAAGAATTTACAAGTTGATTTCCATGGGTTTTGTGCATAGAGACTTTAAATTGTCTTTCACAATTACTCTTATCATTAGAATAAAAACAATTAAATATTTGTGAAAACAAATCAAGTGTGTATTTTTTATTATTATATAATTTAAATTTTCCATACCTATGAGACTCTAGGAGAGAGGCTCTATGAGAGTCTACGAGTTTAATCATTAATGTGAGATAAAAATCTGTCTGTGCCCTTTTAGTACATTCTCCATTAAGGTATTTGAAAATTCTGGCCAGCTTTGTCTAAATGCAAAGTGTGGAAACATGTTGAGTTAATCATAACTTTCAATTGAGACTAGTTTTAAATATAAGCAGAACAATGCACCTGGCTTAGGATAGGTATTCTCTGTCCATGGCTTTTCGTGGCAGTTGTCCTTCCTGTGAGAATTTATTGATGTAGCTAGTTTTACCATAGGCAATTCTGCTTGACAGCAAAGAATTGCAGTTGCCTCAGTTCTGTCTCTGTACTTGCAGAGTACTTGCAGACTCGCCTCCATGCTCCTTGCTTTTGCTCCAGCTGCACTTGAAGCTGTCAGGAGAAGGCTGTGTGGCTGGCACTTGAGGAAGGCACGGATAAAACCTGGGAGATTAACACGTTAGCTTAGTGCTTCTGCTGAAGTGATTTGCAGAGAAACAGTTTACACCCTTGACAGCTAGGTCTTTATATGTGCTTAAGTTGCCTCTGCCCTAAGATGAGGGAAGACAGTTCTGCTTTAGCTGATGCTCAGATGAGGAATTTGCATTCGATCAGAGTGTGTGATGAGTAGTTTAACACTGAAATCGCTCCATCCTGAAAGCGATGATAAAAGAAGAAGAAAAAATTAGGGCAGTAGGCTGCCTCATTCTGAATTACTACCACTCCTCCTTTCACTTCCTCTCCTTTTCTTTGCCAGCAGTTGTCCACTAATGCAACAAAGCAATTTCTGTGTAAGATGGGCCAGATGATATGAGGAGGAGAGCCTGTCATAAAATAAAACAGAATTGGGGAAATAACTGCACATTTCTTCTCTTTTATTTCAAAATAGTTGCATTGTTGCTCCTGTTTTACTTACTTTCACTTCTCACTCATTTCCCATGCAACTTAGTAAAAATTGTTTCTGCAAAGAAATAAAAGGAAAATAAAGTGAGAAATAAAATTCCCCTAGTGCCAACCTCATTGCTGATCCTTTATATGAGTTTGATCCTGTTTTCTACTGAGAATAAAACAAACTGCAAGTGATGAGGTCAGTAATCTAATTTTGCCTCAAGCAATCAGATCAACACAATGCCAAGAGCAAAGTGAATATTCTGCAAAGATAATAGGTGAAGGATAGAAGTTACTCAGTCAAGGTTGGAACTGGTTCAACAAGGGGCTTTTTCAGGCAGCTTTCAAATCCATAGCAGGCTTTCTCCAGCTCTTGAAATATCAAAGATACTAAATACCAATATATAATTTTTCCTGTCATTAATTTTTCAATCCAGTCTGGAATACTCATTGTAATTAAATTTTCTGTGAAAATCACAACCATATCTCCAAAGACAATGTGGTTTGATTAAACATCATGAATTAGAATGAAACATCTGCATGTAACAAATTCTCTTTTGGTGATAAACTTCAAAGGGCGATTAATGAAAGCTGTACCTATTTATATAGGCTATGTCTGTGAATGTGTACGATGTGTCTGCATTTAAGTCTCTGAGATGAATTATCAGTTGTTTTATATTTTTAACAATGCTGTTCATATATTGTTTTTCAATTAATTTGACCCAAGAAGGGGGTAGTGAGCATATTTCATTAGCTTAAGAGCAGATCTAGTTCTTCTGAAAATGATAGAGAAAATAACAAAAGTATACTCATAACTTATTGTTTCCTAATAAGCAGCTAACATTTCACATAAAGTATATAGATCCTAACTGTTATACATAGAAACCTGGATCTCCTTTTTCTCCTCTTCTGTCCGCTCCTCCTTTCCATTTCCTTGATATTTGTCACTTTATGGACTGTTGACTTAGTGATGAGAATATGAATCCATCTGCTCTATTAGTTGCATTGTACAGATATTAAAACAAAATATAAAGATATTTTGAAGTTACTAAACAGTTATTATACTGATTCGGCATTTAATTTCTTTTCATTTTTTTTAATACTTAGCTATTTTTATTTAATGATAAATGGCTTTGTAAGAATCAAGTAACTACATATTTCCCTGAAGTTCTCTTTATAATAAATAATTTTTACGGGGCTATGATAAAATTGTTTAACTGGACTCTGATTTCCCCTACATTTTGAAGGAACCAAAGAATGCCAAGTTGCCTTCTACAAATATCTGGTTAAATTTGCTTTAGCGGTAACCTCTTGCAGGAAGGGATGGCTAAGGATGGCCCATTAGGTCATGGCCAAGCTGCTACCAGTGCTGTGCACTGCAAGGAACTAACCCAAGCTGACATGACAACAGCTGTGACTCCCAACAAATGGCTGGCACACACAGACCGTCCTGAGCATGGACAGGAACCCACAGGCTTTATGTATTTGAATCAGATGGCACCTTTCAACCTGAATGTATATATGCATAAGATTAAAGATAATGGCAAGAGCAGAGGTTTGCAGGTGTTTGGTTTAGATGTTAGATGCAGAGTTGCATAATTATGCAGATGCATAATTAGTAAAGAAAGCAGAAAACTGGATCGGTGCGTCATTATTTTCAATGTAAGGAAACCTAGGGCCTGATGCTTTGTATCAGCAATAGGCTTATTTAAGCAGAGTGAGCATTGTAGTCTATTCATGGATTTACGAGGTCTTTATAGACTGACTCAATAAACCATCTGATTTATTCAAATATGCTATTTTTTTTCCTCTTTTGTTGTATGTCTAGATTTTGCTGGTGGTTGCATTTTCATGCTTTATATCATGAGTGATCATTGCAGGACCATCTAATTGCACTAGGTACTGAGGCAGTACTGGGAGGGTTGTTTCTATTTTCACTGCCCAAAGGAAAGCGTACTTTTTCCTCAGTTTCCCTCAGGCTTTAATTCAAAAACAGTTTCATCATCTAGCCTTTTCTCGGGTTTAATTTGAAAGTTGAACTCTTTTTTTTTTTCCTTTTTTCCCCCCCTTTTCTCTTCATCGCAGAAAGGTAGGAAAACAATCTTGTTATTATCAAATGGTTGCATCTGCAGTTCCCTTCAGACGCCAGCACACAACAGCTGTGCCATATAGTAATTTTTAAAGACTTCATTGTTTTGCAGTAATTTGTTTAGCAAAAGCCTAAAATATCTCAAAGGAAATGTCAGACAAAAGGACACTTACTGCACTAGAGAAAGACACATGATGAACCAAAGCCATGCTCAAAGCACAATGGAAATGAAGAGGGCACTTGATTCTAATGGCATAAGCAGGAAGGAGAAGTTGAAGTTTGTATCGGTTTATATCATTCTCTCTTTCACAAAAATGAGAATACACTGCTACTTAGAGAGACGGCCTGCGATACAGGGAGAAATAACAGAAGCAAATAGGGTGGATGCAGAAGAAAAAGATTAAGTGGAGAATGATTTATTTTTCACTGTGTCTCTTATTTGATACCCTTAAATGAAACTCATTTCGTCTGAGTACTCTGCAAGGCTTTGCAGAAGTTCTTGCCATAAAAATCTCCTGTATGATCATAAAACATTCAAGTTAAGCACGTATTAGAGAAAGCAACAAACAAAAATGTTAAATTGTGCAGAGGTCTCAAACCATTTTTCTTCTTCCTGCACATTTCTGCTTTCCACCTGTTGTTTCTTATCATGATTAATTCTATTGCAATCATTATGGACATGCTTTCGAGGGAGATTGTTTTTAATGAAGGAGTAAAAATCACTGTTAGTTTGAATCTTAAGAAGTCAGATATTTATAATATATGACAAATAACCTAATATAAATTTATTTGTTTTCTATTGCTAAAAAAAATGTTTTTAGATTTGCAAATTACCTCATATTGGCTCACTTATTTTAATCTTCTTGCAATAATTGAAGTTCAATTCCCTAATCAATTAAATTGAAGTTTTAGGGATCTTACACCACAATTTTAAGTGACAATGAGAAAAGAGTGAAATTACTGTTCTGTGTTTTGTGATTGATTATTTGGCCAATAAAAGTGCTGAGGAAGAGTAGTAAGTCAGGATTATATAATAGAATGGCTTCATTAATCTTCCTACTGGTGAATACATAGGTTTTATATATATATATACACACACATCACACACATCAGAGAATATATATGAGAATATATGTGAATGACACACATATATATGAGAAAATCAAACAAAACTGAGTACTCTTCCTACAGCCTCTGACATGAGAGCATGTGTCATACTTAATATTAGGTAACAAATGCTGATGATTCATCCTTTTCCCATGCTGCTGTGACCCATCTCACGCCTCTCCCAAGTGGCCAACCCTCTTTTTCACAAGTGGAGATCAGGCTCTGAACTGGAAGGCTGAAGAGCTCACCTTAGTTTACATCTGCAAGTGGGCTTCTCTCTTGCATCTTCACTTGAACCAGCACTTTTTTGTCCCAGGCTTGGGGATTTCAGCACTGCCTGGATGCCTGCAAGGTTGGGAGGAAGGGAGACCAGGAGTTGTGCTTTCCTGAATAGCCAAACCAAGACTCTGTCTTTTCTCCCAGAAAGCCTGGGACTTTCTCCATGAAACAGACAGCATCTTCTCTCTTATTCCCACTGTGGGCCCTGAAAAAAAGAAAAAGTATTTGAGCTTTTTCACTAGGGAAAATAACACTTTATTACATTCTACATTCTTTTTAAATAGGATTTTGACTAATTTTACATTTTTCTCAGTCTACAGAACTTTTAGACAATTTGGTAATTTTTTGCACATCGTAAAAAAATAATTGGCTCCTTCTGATTAGAGAAAGATTATAAGAAACTTAGATCTCCTACTGTAGTTAGCCTATTGTTCATTGCTGTTGACATTGTGGTTTACTAGCTTTTTAAGTAAGTAAAGCATCTCCAAAGTAGCAAGTTGGAAATTGGATTTGTTAGACCTCAATTCACTATAGAATTCAATGTGCTTTCTAATGGGTTTAAACTCGGAAACACCAAGACTAGTAGAGAGAATAAATTTTGTAACACTTAAGAAGGTATAGATATGTACTTTAGACATTCTGAGCTGTTCTTAGAAGCTCAGGCTGGATTTACCTGGAACTAATAAATAAAAATTGTAAGTATACAACAAGAAAATGATTACTCCAGATCCTTCACTCTTTAATTTAATAATTAATCACATCTTTCTAATCTAATAATTAATCACACTCTTTAATCACATCTTTAATCTAATACACGAACTGGTTATATTTTCAAAGTTAAGAGCTTATGAGGTAACTTTTAAAATTTTGCAAAATAAGGAACAATTCTTCATTCTAACACCGTTCTTTGACTTGTTCCACATGTGTAAAAAAAAAAAAAAAAAAAAAAAACTAAAGTCCATCTGTATATCCTGAGATGATCAAAGGCAGAAGTTTGCTTTTGTATCTCTGCCCTCTTGTCCCCTTTGGAAGAGAAAAGAAATGAGGAATGGGGCACAATTTTTTTCTCTCTTTTTTTTTTTTTCCTTGCTCTTGCAGTGGCAAAACTTGCCAACAAAGAGGTTTTTTGCAATGGCAGTCAAGGAATACTCTTCCATAAAGTCTCTGAAGTAGGGTGGGGAACACACCTGTCAGAAACTCTTTTTTGGCTGACTACTCAGTGAAGGAGTTTCATGTTCAGTAATATGCTTAAACCAGGCTTACTTTGCAAAGTAACAGCTATCAAATGAGATCTGATTTTAATTCAAATCTGATTTGAATGTAAATCTGCAAAAGTTAGATATATCTTATGGGCCAAGTGAATTCATATATATAACAAAGAAAACTGGATTTTTGCAGAATATGGAGCATTATTTATATATACATCTAAGGTAGATAGGATGAGTTTCCTCCTGGAAACTTACACCTTTTGGAAGTACTTACAACTTTTCATTAGGTTATACAGAGTCCTAAGTGACTGACTTAGACTATATGTATAACTTTTGTATTTAGATGAGTTTATGGCTCAGCTGTTCTAAAGGAATGAGAGTTAAACCTGAAGCAGGAAGGAAACAAGTTTGAAATAATTTAGTTTGCAAAATAAACACTTTTCAATAGAAATCAGGAGATTTTTCTTCTGTTCCTGCTCTATTAGTCCTTAAAACATAGTGATTACATTAAACAGTTTATTTCATTCAGTCATTTCCAAAACATAAAACAATTGACTGTCAGAATTAAAACATTTTTTTTTTAAGAATGGTAATTTTATTCAGCTAACAAGGATTTGGTTGTTCCTATAATATGGGGCATATCCTTGAAATCCAAAATTGTATAATGAAGGACAAACTTTGGCATCTGCAGTCTCAGAATATTCCCGGAGACAACACATTATCTTAATTAGTGTTTCTGCATCATTACATAGTTCACATAGGGAAAAAGAATTAAAATAATGATAACCTGATTTATTTTTGAGCCTTAATATCTGTCAATCATCCCTTCATTCTGCAAGCATTTAAGCAAGCACTTTCAAGTGTGGGCTGTTATTTATTATCTTGCATGTGTACACATCAGGTTGAAAGGTGCCATCTGATTGAAATACTTAAAGCCTGTGGTTTCTGTCCATGCTCGGGACAGTTTGTGTGCGCTATTCACTTCTTGGGAGCCACAGCTGTTGTCATGTCAGCTCGGGTTAGTTCCTCCTAGTGCACAGCACTGGTAGCAGCTTGGCCATGACCTAATGGGCTCCTCTTAGCAATCCTTTCCTGCAAAGGACAAACCTCATTGCACTGATCTTCCAACAGGAAATAATAGCCATCATCCAAATTTTTTTTTTTCCCTCATTAGCCACATATTTCTATAAAGACCTCCTCTCTATACCCCATAGAAATCTATT
Source organism: Nothura maculosa (assembly GCA_032353885.1). NCBI lineage: Eukaryota > Metazoa > Chordata > Aves > Tinamiformes > Tinamidae > Nothura > Nothura maculosa. The sequence continues at coordinate 2,081,655 of JAUBOD010000326.1, read as the reverse complement.
TTTTACCAATATAGACTAGAAAAAAAGTAGGAAATCTTATATATTCCTATTTGTAGACCAGTAAATGTGGTCTAGGATTTTTATTCTGAAAGGAGCAACTTACATTCTCTGCTGCATGGTGTTACGCTCTTTTATCTTTCTCTGATAAATATCCATATCTTAATGTATTTGCCTGTTTTGCATACCTCATATTTAACAAGCTAAAACTTTAAAACATAACTTCTAAACTAAACATTTAGCATCTAATATAGAATCTCCCTTGAACATTTTTTTATTAATATACTAATCAAATGAGCCAAAGCAACAGAAATTTTCTAAGTTTTCTAATTTTAGCTGCAATAGTAAGAATTTTGCAGTCAGAAGTGTAAACGGAGCAGATAAACATTCTTTCTTACGAAAGACATCAAAGTGCGTAAAAGGGGCAATTGTGTAAGGTGCAAAGGTGTAATTGTTCCCACTTCACCAAAAGGTAGGTATGCATACAGCATGGCTGTGCGTTCAGTGAGGTAGCATATGCCAAGTGATGCTTTGAAGAGCTGAGTTGGCTTGGTGGCTGCAGTCCGGAAAACCAGAGACTGAAGGAGAAAAACGTCAGAGATCAACAAAATTGTGTGTGGCAAGGAGAAAATGAATCGAGGTTGACCTCCTGTCTCTTCCCAAGTGAGCCATAGCAAGGAATTGGTGGCAGCTGAGTTCAGAAGACAGGACATGGCAGATGCAAATGTCCATGGACTCTTGTGGTGGGCTCTGGGTGCCTACCTGTAGCTCTCCTCTCTTGACAGTGGCTCATGGCCATTGCTGCACTGGGCCAACCCTGGGTAGGGGCAACACAATTCTTTTATTTTCTGTGTGATACTTAACTCCGGGGTAATATTTCTACAGATAAGGAATTAATTACACTTTAGTAAAATGGAAACTAAAGTTCTAAGTATCTTATTACCAGCAACTAAAATTAAATTCCATGTGTGTTGACAAACCTCAAACTGAATGAGTGTGCTGAAAGAAAATTAGTCAAAAGAAGCAACACAAATTAATGTAACCAACTTTTCAAGATCATGCATTTTAAATACTGAATTATTGTTAAAACTGATTGCTGAGGCTTAATAAAAATATTGGAGATAAGAACAGCTGCCTAGTAATTATTCAAAAATGCATATGCTATAAATGAATCATTTTTATTAGTTTATTAAACATGGAAGGTCTGTTCAAGCATTTAATTGGCTCTAAAGGAGACAGCTATGAGCAAATTCATTAGGTATTAGTTAATTACTAAACAAAGTAATTGGCACTTAATAATTATTTTGATTGATATCTTTGTTGGTCTGGTTCTAACTCACTATTTCATCTAGAAGCAAGTCATGGTTTATATTTATACATGGTTTATATACAGGCCTACGGCTGCATTTTAGAAGAAGATTTAGAAAGAGGAAGAAAACTTATAAAAAAGAAGAAAATACAGAGATCCATCAGTCATGAGCATCAACCACAGGGACCTACAGAGACTTAACATACATAGTAAAATGAGGGAGGAACAAACTACATATCAACATGAGAATATGACTATAGGCTGCTGTCCTAAGAACCACAGCTGACCAATTAGGGCACCCAGACAGGAAAAGGCAAAGCAGAATATAATAAATACAGAGTGGAGTGATCTTGGAGGATCAGAAGACAGTAGCACAGATATTGTAGGACAGTGCTTCAGTTTGCAGATGCTCTGATCTGATGAAAGAACTCTTCCAAATTCACTTTGGCCTGTAAATAAACAAAAATTCATGTCTTTTTTAGACGATGTATTTATTGTATCACTCACTTTAAAAAAAGTTAAAAACTACAGTGACCTCTATTAGTACTGTTGTAAATAATTAGAAGAATTACAGCTCTGAACAGAAATACAAGCTTTTTCGGTTATTGTCAGTGTTCTTACCATGGCTATTTCAACAGTACCTTGGATAAAACCAATTCTGTTCCTCACTCATATGCATATTCTGCTTTCCAAAATAGCAACCATGCAGTAAGTAAATACTGCAGAGAGATTATTAGACGTATTGTCTGATGATAGTCATTTGGCTTAGTGCCATCCACCAGCACCTGAGGTAGAATGTAATTGCCCTAAGTGGTAATGCCTGTCATGTTCTATTTGCAAAGACTCTATCAACACTTTCACTTTAAGTGCTAATTAACAAGGATAGAAAAGTGATAGACATGTGAATATGTATGACTTCACACATGTATGCACATATGTATTAAGTCTGTATATTGTGTATGCCATGCATATAGTTTATCTTTTTATGCAGTATATCCATTATTATATATTGCTTTTCAATATTAATATATATAGTTATAATATAGATGGAGAGAGAAACAAGGGCTTTTTCATATGTGTACTTCTTATTAAGGTCATAAATATTTGCACCTATATTTATGCCTCTCTATATAAAAACAACCTGTGCATATAAAAAGTTTATACTGATGTATAACTAGCAAATTCATTAATGTAATATAGGGCTTTCAAATTGATGTATTCTGTGAATTAATGTGTTGAATTCTCATAGATCAGAACCTTCAGCGGTCAAATATTTATTTACTAGCATGTGCACAGAAGAATTTCTTTTGGATGAACAGCTAATACAAAGCATAATTAATTTAAAATAGATTATAAATTTTATAGAAACATAATATCAATGCAGTGTTTAATATCTTGTAATTGAAGAAATAAAACATATATCTATTCCTATTCGTCTCATGCTGTATTTCCAAATAACAGATGCAGATGAGAGTCATTGCAGATAAATAGCAAACAAACTAGAGCGGGAAAGTATAATAAGGAATCATAGAATAGGAGAATCTGGAGCAAGAGAAGGAATGATTGTTTTGAAGTTGAGAGAGAGAGAGAGACTGATTCTGAGGCTAGAAACATATTTTAAGAGGTTCTTTATTTGACATAGGCAGCAAAATTCCCTACTTCACAGGAAATAACATGATCATCTTCACTAATATTAATAATTTTTGCTTGAAAATGCAAAAATGCTTGAAATTAGTGGTGATGATCCTACTCAGAGAATTAAGTGGCATCCTCTATACTAGATCACCTATTCATACACCATACACACACACATACACACACACACACACACACAATAGATAGATAGATAGATAGATAGATAGATAGATAGATAGATAGATAGATAGATAGATATCAGTGTTCATTTTTCTATCATGAAAAATTAGGACATCATCTCCCCTGTGTTAATGGAAAACTGAAAAATATCAATTTCATGAAAAACATCCATTGATCCTAAAGGCCAAAGTAAATTATATAAGAATAAAGCTTTTAAAGGCTTAGAGGAAAGTCCTTCTACATGATCCACGTAATGGCAAATATCCTGTGTTACTGAGTGATGGGTGGGCAGATCTATGTCTAGTCTTTATAAGTGATAAAAATTTACAAGTTACTGAGTTCATTTGCATGATTTTTATCCATGATAAGCCTGTGATGAACATTAATAAAGTTAGTGTGCTGTAAAGTTGCTAGAGTAGAGCAGGTTTAGGTCCATGTCAAAGTCTGGAAATACAGCAAAGTTTTCATATTCTGTACGACCTTGGCTAACCCAAATGTTACATTTCAAGAAAGCTGATTTCAGTTTTAATAACTGCCCTCTCTGACATGTACATGTCTGGCAGGACTGCCACAATAACAGTGTCCTATGAAACTGAACCAGAAATTTGCCCTAGTCATATAATACTTGAAAAAAACTAGTGATATTTGCAAGGGAAAACGTTTCTTCTTTTTTATTCCCTGCTTTCTCTTTTCAAAGAAGACTATGGAGCCTTCTAGTAGGAGGCTGAGCGCTAGTGATTTTCGGGAAATGCATCCACAAAAAGGGGCTGCTACTTACTGTGAAAATATGTTTTCTTTTGACCAAGAAGAACTATGGAAAATAAACATTTTTTTCATCTGGTGGTCCAATGCTTTTCACGCTTTACTGACTAGGCTGCTTGTGTGGCCTCCCTTGTGTGGGAATGTCAGGCTGAATCACTATGGAAAGATGTATTTATCTGCATGTACCCTTTAAACTGTGGTATTGCATCAAAGATTCCTGGCACGGGGCATGCTGAGCATTTCCATGCTGTTTACAGCTCGAAATGCAACAGACAACTTCAGTGTTAACAGCTAATGGCATGAGGGAAAGGAAGGAGATGAATCAAAGAGCAGATATTGGAAGATGATAGAGCTACAGGTAATAAAAGTATATATACAGAAAACATTTTTTTCTGGGAGGAGCTATTACTCAAATCTACAAACATTATTCATCCATATTTATGAAGAGTTATACTCTTCAGGGAGTAGTTAAAGCCCACATTTGGCTGAAAAAGTCTGGATCTCAATGAGACAGAAACCTTCATGTTTCCACTCATTATGTGGCAGGGAAGAAAATCCCAAGCAATCGGACAAACAAACTCAGAAATG
>JAUBOD010000326.1:2063853-2077084 GCA_032353885.1 Nothura maculosa | reverse complement strand
ATAGAAAATCCTTAAAATTTCTACCTCCTTAAACTCAAGCAATCTGCTACTGTTCCTGCAAATTACTTCCATGAATAAGACAGCTCTCCCATTTTTATTCTCTTCTGCTTTATTTTAGATTCATCCAGACTGCTAAAGCTAAGAAATATCCTTGGAGATTTGTGTTGTGAGGAAATAAAAGAAATAAAATGTTAGAGAGAAAAAAAGGAAAAAGAAGTAGTAGTATCATATCAGAGGCTGGAGGGTATTTTTGTGTCATTTCTATAAAAAAAGGCATAATCTGGTGGCCATTTGAAAAGCTATAGCAGTTCTTTATATAAAAACACTGATAATAGAAGAGTATAATTTGAGATAAATTTCTCCTACATATAAGAATAAAATCCATTGCAGCAAGTACTAACAACATATAGACAAATGAATGATTGTAGTACAAAATACAAATAAGAGAAAGTACTCTTTTATTGAAAACACAGTCATAAAAGATATAAATCTTTTCTCAAATACATTTTACTTTATATATTAATAGCACAGTGCATATGTTCAGTACATTTGCCCTGTATGTGAAGCACACATCTGGCAAATAGCAAAGAGAATAATGAGCAAAAGATCATATGGTATCTAATTCTTCTGTCATGCATAGATTGAAGATAATCCAGCAAGTGCCAGTAAACTGCTATTCGGACAGGTTTTCTGAGGAGGGGAGAGGCAATCTGTCCTTGCAGTTTCATGTCAACTCTACACTGCCAAAAATATGTAAAGCAAATTCAGTGCAAATGAAAATCAGCTCCTCTATACTGTAGTGCATCTTACGTGTTGGCCACAGGCATCAAAACACACTCCTTTCAGCAGACACAGTTTCTATTTTAAGCAAGTGTCCTCCTGGCCCTGATTTAGGGTTTCTAAGCAGACTGTCTATTCTTGGCACTCTTGAAGGAGTCTTTTCTAAAAGTATTTTTTTTTCAATTGCAAATCTCGAAAGCCTTGTATCACAGAGGTTGCTATCCGTAGTCATGCTGAGTTGTACTCTGCATGCTGAGTAGACCAACCTACCCAATACACCTCCAGAGGGTCACTGAAGTGTACCTTGCAAGAATTTCAGCATGCATACTGAGGAGAATAGCATAACACATATCCTAAATCAGCTTTTTTCCACATTTTTTTTTCCAATTCTGTGAAACTTCTTTTTTTTATAGAAATAAATAAATAAATAAAGTGAATTTTTCTCAAGTATTTGGTTTTCATGGATGTCTAAATCAGATATTAGATTTTTCAGGCTACATAGGCTTAAAATACCTTGAAGTGATATACACAAAGAATGCATGAAGCAGAGAATATGAATAAAGAAATGTGAACGATTTATGAATATAAAAGTGTGAGAGGCAATGAATGGTTTTGATTCATCGTGGTCAACCAAGCACAAACGCTGATTCAGTATGAATGAGCATGAGTGAGGTGGTGTAAATGGAAGTCAATATGGTTATCAAGAAAAGATTAGGAATGTGCAAGGCAGAAAGTGACAGGGCATTTATAAACATGTCAGATTACAGATTATGATGAGAAAGGAATCCTGAATTTTCTAATACCAAAAGCAAACACATTTCATTTCCTCAGAATATAAAACACCATTTTATGAGCAAAGTTCTTTAAGTGCACAGGAAAAATGAATAAAGTAGATGGGTTTGAACATTAGGTATTTTTGTAGAAGTGAACCTTAATCATGTATGAACAATATAATCTATGTACTAAAAAGTAAATAATTTGGATAAAAATGTAATCTTCCTTTTCTGAAAATGCAGCAAAAATAGAAAGGTAAATAGCAACAACCTGACAAAATGCAACTGCAGCTGAATTTTTACACTGTTTAAACATTTAACAGTAGTTCCTGCCATTCAGTAAAATTTTGAGATCTTGCCTGAACAAAAAGAGACCTCAGGATATTCATGGAAATAGCTCCTGTATGAAGTCTACTTAAAATCTTGGAAGCATTCAGAGAAATCTTTGACAGAGAGATCTATCACCTTGAAGCTTGCTTACCTCGGAAGCTTGCTTGTCTTCCCCAATTTAAAGCAGTATATGTGGGGCAGCTTGGGACAGCATGTGTGTTATGTGTGTGGGGTGCAGATAGTGTGTCTATGATATTTATGGAGTAGTCGATTGACCTTTGATGAGAAAATAAACATGTCCTCAGTGTTCACAGAGTTAGCATATGATAACTGTTTTTAGCAGCTAATAATTGGAAGATACAGTGTACTTCTAAGTATTTGATTGGTTAGGGTGGGCTATATTTTCCATCCATATACAATACGCAGTAATAAACCATTTCTATTTCTCCCTCCTAAGCTGCTAGTATGAGAAATTTTGGACAGAAACTTATTTTATCTCTATTACCTGCTCTATTTGAAATAAAAATAGAATTTAAGGGAAACATTATGCATTTTAATAACATGATGGTTAATATAATTTACAGGAATTTCCACCTATATTTGGAAATCATGAGTAAAATTATATTGTCTTTTAGTTTCTCTCAGAAAGGATTGTCGGTACAGCCATCTTCCTAAGTAATGTCCTTCTGAAAAACAGCCTATGTTATTCACAAAGACAGAAAAATCTTGAAAAATAAATTAAGATTTAGATTTTTAACTTGTGATCAATTTGGGAAACTTGATGCCAGCTGAATTTCCATTTGATATTCACATTACATTCACGGTGCAAAGAAATGGAAGCCACAACATCAATAACACAGAGCTAATGTATATGTCAGCTCCAATATTACACCTTTACTGCTGGAATTCTTGGTTCAATAAAATCTCTTTATGCTTAACCATGATATGAGCCTTAATATCACAGCTACCGTTTCACAAAATATCTGGCAATGGGTCCGTGACTTGTCTAAATCACCTAGATGGGCACCGTACTACAGATTCAGATTAATGATACAGAGCTGGTGACTCTGGAGTTGTCATTCTTTGCTCTAAGTCATCTGCATTATTTGTGCCAAACTCCCTGGACTGGCATGAAGACCAGTTCATGAGTTTTTCCCGAGTGTGACCTGTATGCCATTTTTGTGGCCTGTAAAACTTATAAATAGTTATACTTCTAATACTAAAGAACAAGAAGAAGTAAAAGCTGGTGGCATAGTATCACCCCACAAATCTGTGGCAGTGTGCAGCTACAGATATTTACATTTTTCATTCTATCCCTTTCTACAAATGCACAAAGGCTCCTTTTTCAAGTTCTTTTGCAAAGTATATATCCTCACCCAAAGAGCAGAAAGGTCAAAGTAAATTTTTCACAGTGTACAGTTTTGCAATTTGGGAGGGAAATGGATGGAGGTGGATCAAGAGTTTATTATTCTATGTAGCTATACAGAAATGGACATTCTGGGATAAAATTTTCCAGTTGTTTTTTTGCATGCTCAGCTTGCAAATGAGCTTGATATTATCTTGTTGAAAACTGTTTAACTGCTGAAAAGAAGTGCTATGTTTCCTAGTGCAGTAATTTCTATGATTATTCCCTTTTCCCACTAAGGTCATTAGAGGCCATCATGATTTCTTTTCTCTTTTAAAGTGTATCTGATGTACTGAAAATGAAAACAATGATCCTGACAATTTTCTTCAGGGTGTTTTTCTGCTCAGATTTTTCTCTGTATTATTCACCTTAAGCCTCCTTTAAAAGAGAGACCACTCCTCATCCTATTTCATCTGCAAACTTCCTGGGCTAAGTGCATTGTTTAAAGTAGTCATTACTGATGTGATTTTTATCATCCTCTATTAAAGACATCTGAGGATCTTCAATAGATTTTCTTATTCATTAGGTAAGAGATTTAAATTAATATTATACTAAAAAAAAACCAACATATGTGAATCCCATTGTTTTTTTCAGAGTTATGAGGAATGCTCTATGTACTATTAAAACTGCTATTAAAATTACCAGACAATGCATTTTATTACTATTTATGTATATGCATGGATTTCTCACACCTGTAAGGCATTGACTTCCTTAGCAAAGTATGTAAATTAAGTATTAGGTGTCATAGAAAAGGAATTTTTTGGCCTTCGCTGAATGTCTTGCTGTGGTACATTTACCAAATTTGAGGAAGGTCTTCAGCTGCGAAACACAAGACAAATCCTCATACACCCCAAATATAACCCTGAATTTCCAGATATTTTTATTGCTTAAGTAGTCTAAACAGGGCAAAATAAAGCTCTGGTATGTGCTATGGCTTTGAAAAAATTAGACTCCCAACATGGACACAAAAGTTGGCTTAGTTCTTGCTGTCAAGAGTACAGAAGCAAGCTAAGAGTAGTAAAAGATAAACTGAAGATATCTGTGGTGGATGCTCATGGGATATATAAAGTCCATAAAATAGTGTATAGAACTGGACACCTCTTTCCATTAAAAAAGCTTTCTAGATCACAAAGAATAATTTTAATCATCTGATAATAACTGAGATACAATTAAGTTTTTTTTTAAGGAAAATATTTTGATATTTTGACTTAGGGGGATATTTTGATTTTTTTTTTTACTTATAAAAAGTTCCAGAAATACAGTATCACAAGAAGGTCATTTGACTAATGAATTCATCTTTTCAGTCAATTTTACATATAGTGCAATTTTTTATTTGAGTTTTTTTTTTGGCAGGTTTCATGCTGTAAAGGTATAATCTGTATATGTATGCATGTGTCTGTGCATCTGTGTGTAAATCAGAAACTACCAATAATAATGTGCTTGCTTTTCTCTTCCTAAGTTATGCAGGCATGCTGTAATTTATGTCCTTTCGTTTTGACACTGTAATTCTTTCAAAGCAATGTCAGAAGCAGTTTAATTCTTCCTCTTCTCTGTATTTTTGATTAAATTGCTATAATCAGTGCAAATACTTCCTTATTTACATGCATTTCCCTCTATGCAAGCATATGCATACAGATCTACAGAAAATAGTTTCTCCAAATGCATTTCAATTCACCAGGGTAAAATATCTAATAGTAAATGGCAGAAGTGAACCAAAAAAAAAAAAAATCCAGAACCTTACCTTGTCAACACAGACATAGTGTTAAACGGAAAGTATTTTCCATCGCACAGCATCGTTTTATGGTTTCCGGAACAAAACAAGTGAGGGACTTCCGGCAGTGTGAATGATTTTTTTGGTTCATTTTATTATTATTTGTTTCCTGATGGCGTTCAGCTAGGAAATAGCTAGGCACATTAGCAGCCCTAATGTTTCTTATCATTTCAGTTTACCTGAAATATGTTAATTCTGTGGGTGGGGAATTTCCTCAATCTTAAAAGCATCTATTGTATTTGAGTTTAATTAGACTACATGCTAATAAACATCATTGTAGTTTAAAATAGGCATGTTTTCCTTGATATTCCCGTTGCAAGGCAGGATTTCCTCCCTTGTTGATTTCAGTGGATTATCTGCCTTTGCAAAGGTTCATAACAGTCATTTTGTCTATGAATTAGGTGAATGTAACCTGACGCATCTCCTTCAGTACCTGAAGTACTCCTTATATAAATAAATATCTGCATTAATTACACAGCTAGTTTTCCAATTCAAAGATTTTCCGTATGGAAAACTCCTAATGTGAATTAGTACATGCACATGTGAATTCTGGCTAAAAGAGGATTTGAAAATCTGTCCTGGTAATAATCTCTGTGTTCTTCTACCACTAACTCAGTTTTTTATGCATCTGTTTGTAGAACATGGGTGATATTGCTGCCTTGCTCACCTCTTTGCGCCACAAAAAAAATCTCTCCTATTCTTTTACAAAACTTGTAATTAAGGGCGGCAGGAATGGACCTCAGCCCAAATAATTCTGCATTGCATCTAAAACTGTTATTGTTATTGCAACTAAGGAAAATTGAACTGTTTCCTTGGAAAGACATTATTCTCCTGAACCTGACTCTTAACTGTGGAACTTAGTTCTGCTTTGAGGCCTTTAAGAAAATGGCACCAATTCAGGGGACCCTGAATATAAATGGAATATATATATATATATATATATATATGTATATTATATATATATATAAAAGAAATTGGCCTTTTAAGTTAAGTTCAGAGGCTTTAGCTGTGAATCATTTTTATTTGAAGCTACACAGCATAGGTAGGAAAAAAAATACTTGCATGCTTCTTTTTATACATATTGAAAGACAATTTTAATATAGTCTTGATTGACTGCTAAAATTGATTGTGATAAAAATCTGTTTCAAATAAAAAAAAATTGACATACAATATACAATCAAATTTGAAGTTGCAGATCAACATATAATTGCAAAAAGCTGAAAGATGCCACCTAATTGAAAACGAAACTGATGATTAAAGTGTATTCTAATAAAAACTGTTAAACACCAGAAAAAATAAATGTTCTTAATTTACAAGTATACCAAACTCATCCTATAGTAGTGCAATAAATATTACCAGGCAGCACCCTCACAAACAGTCTTCCCATTGATTATCTTAGGAAGTGACAGCAGCTGTTGGTGGAGGGCTCTCCCTATCATTGCTGAGGTCATTTTTTTCTTTTTCTGTGCTTTATTTCTTTGAACTTTTGAAGTGGTGCTATGAGAGAAGGCAAGTGTGTGTTTGACCGTGTGTCTGTGCTGTCTTTCCAGTCTCAACTCCTATGTCAGCTTTTCCTTAAATGCCGTGTCACAGTACTGGAATTTTGGGGGGAAAACAGCAGGAGATCCAACCCAGTTTTGCAGATTTAATTCTCACAAGCACAAATGTGCTTACCTCTATTTATAGATGTTGCCTGCTTATGACAATCCTGTTAATAGCAACCCAAGGAAACTTTGGGGCTGTGTAACATAACCAGATGCAGATTGGCTCCATCAAATCGTTCCTATCTCAACTAAGCTAATTTCCAGGAGGTGCTTATATCTACTTTAAGCATTAGAGACATGGTTATCCTTTGAGGTGTAGCCTGTAGGTCAGGGAGGATTAGCTTTTCGCGCTGATACCGTCTCCCTAGATGTGCTTAGGCTAATCCCTGGCAAGTGTACGGCGTCTCTCTCGAGAGTGATCACAGCTCGGAGACTGCCTGGCTGGGGTCTCTGATGGAGCCATCGTGATCTTTTTATTGTTATAACATAGGCTTTCCCTTCCGAATTTGTTACCAATGTCTGTTTTCCAGAGAAACAGCAGGAAGTGCAGTTCAAAGGATGGCACGCCAGCCACTCGGGAGAGCTTTCCTTTATCCAACAATCTCTGCAGGCAAACAAAAAATGTGGCAGAAAAACTAGTAAGTGGTACAGAGCAGAGCAGAGAAACCTCCTGCTCTCACATGGAGAAACATGTTGAGCCCTGGAGACAGGATCTGGGAGCCTATGCGGAGAACTCCCCTCCCACATCTCACGGTGGCACTGGGTCCATGCTGCGGATGGAGACGCTATCATGAGTGTGCCTGGATCTTCTGTCACAAATGCGGTGTGTTTAATCTGTCTTCAAAACAACAAGCTCACCCAAGGGATAAAGCCACAAATCCCTGTCTGAGCTCAGATGTGACTAATCTCTCCTTGTGGGTGTCAGATCATGAGCTAGGAGCAATCCCACAGGATGTGCTCCAGGTCTTGTGCTCAGAGGGTTTGAGCCAAGGATAGGAACTGAGGCTTGCCTTTGGAAACAGATACTGCATCCCAGTCCAGATAAATTAATTCAATGAAACTTAATGAAAGAATTTAAGCATTTAATGAAATTTAATGAATAATGTGCTGTAATGTAGTTCCAGGAAAAAAACTCTGACAGTAAACTAACTCACCTGGACAAGGGTGGAGAAAGACTTGTCTTTGACCCTCAGCCATAAGAATATCAAGGCCAGTGTAACTCAAACACAATTAAAATTTGATGCATGAAGCATCACAAACCCATCACAAATACCCCAATGTCTTGGAGATATTATTAAAATCCCTTAGGAAGTACCTCATATGAATGTGCATTGACCATAACTGTTACACACAATGGTAAAATTTTACTTTTGAAGCAACAGATCTCCTCAAAGAAGTGACTAGGGCAGAAAGGGAATATATCAAAGTAAATATATTCAGTTTGGTGGCTTTCAGCAGGACACCAAGCAAAAAAAGAGAGAGAAGAGAGGTGGAAGCTGGGTGTAACTGAAATCCAACAGTCTCAGAAGGGCTATAGCTCTGATGGCAAATAGTCAAACCAAACTAGTATGGTAGAAAATAACCCAACTAGGAAGAATAGATACTGACAAGTCAGATTACATGAAGGATGATATTACTCTTGCACTTTCAGTGCACCCCAGGGCAGAAACAAATTGCACTGCCCACCTTCTGGAATAAGGTCAGCTGGTGAAGTGTTTCAGCACAAGAACAAGGGCTATTTGGAAACATTACAGACAACCAGAAAATAATGGATGGCTCAGTAGCAATGGCATCAATTCCAGTGAGGCACTTATCAATGCTGAAGAAAGGGTGATGACAAGGTACCATGCTGAAAATACATCCAGATACAATCCAGTTCATGATAATGCAAGTCAATAACTTTGGACACACATATTTGCATTAAGAAAGCAAATAAGAGGCCAATAAAAGTTAAACCATAGCACACTTTCCACAGTTTCGCAGGACAAAAAAAAAAAAAAACGGAACAAGATATTGCATAGGGTCCTTCTGGAGTATCTCTGGGTGATTTCTCCTTCCAAATGGCATGCGTCTGCTTGTTGCCCTGCAGTTGGAAACAATAAATGGTCACTGTCATGGGAAATGACCAGATGCTGCAGCAAATAATACCAACTTGCTCTGCTATCCTGGGTCAAATTGCCACCTCCTAGCAAGTTACAACATGACTAGACACACAAATCCAAAGATAGCCAGAGATTTTCTCCACTAAAAAATATATATATATTGCATTAAGCAGCTACCCAGCACTGTAACACAGGAGAGGATACGCAGTGCAAAGCTCAACTTTAAGTGGCAACTTATTAAACATGCCAGAAGAAAAATATCCTTTAATATAGGCATTATACAAGCTGTTGGTAGGAGATTACTGGGAAGAGAATAAGAAATGAATTTCAGGCTGAAACAACAAAATTAATTCTATAATACTTTAAACTGGCCCTGTGCATCAAGTGGTGTGCATTTACTATTGTGTTTTTAAGGAATTACCAGGTTTCGCTAATTTCTCCTCTTTCTTCTTAAAATTTTTCCATGATTTTTACGTATTGATTTTTTGATCATATTGAAGTCTGATTTCCTGAGATTTGTATGCAAATTTAATATAGAAATACATGAGTCTCATGTTAAGAGTGACAGAGGTCTTCAAAAGAGGCAACATGAGTCCCTCAAAAGCTTTTGCTTTTCTTCACAGTTTCTTAAGATGAAATGAAGAATACATTTCACATTCCTGCTCATTCCAGGTTTTTTGCATACAAGCAACCAGAGAGCACAACAGAAACACAGCAACTTTCAACAACTCCCAGTGTCTTAAGTCATTCACCAAAGGAAGTTGCCTGGAGAAATGACAAAAATGTTGTGCAGCAGCTCAGACAGAAGCAAGACATGAGTCCCAGCTTTGGAGGCAGATGTCACAAACATTTAAACAGCTGTCAGAACCAGTTCAGGTTGTCATCAGCCTTGACCTTAAACCCAGTTTAGTTTTTAAATGTTAGGGGGGAAAAAAGTGGAAAAAAAAGCAAAAATCCAACACAGTAAAGTTACACAGCTGTTTGAAATATTAAATGAAAAGATTGAACATCTGTTCACTTGCTTTTCAAACTTTAATGGCTTGGAGAGATATTCTGTTGTCTTAGATCTTTAAGAACATCTGAGACCCATGCAGCTTCTGCACCTGTGAAAAATCCCCTCTCAAAACACACATACACTTCAAAGCTTATTACTCCTGTTCTTTGCCAAACATATGTTGCCAACCACCACAGCAAATTATTAATAATATTTAGGATGTATTTGACTTCTGTGGAGTGATTTTCCTGAGTGAACACCAAAATATTACTTACATACTAACAAAATTGTGGGGCAAGAATTCAAAAAGGACAATACACAATAACTGGGTAGCAGAAGTAAGCAAAGCATGAGATTGACCATATTTATTTGCTTTGGAAATTTTTAGTTACTCTATCCTTTTCTTTTCAAATTTTAAACTAATTACAGGATTCCCAGAATCATGCACATTGAGTAATGAAACTGTAAACTTCTTGGTGCTGGACACTATTGACACAGATAAGAATAGCTTCTACCTTTAAACTACATAGTTTATATTGATGACACCAAACTTGGAGGGCTGATCCCCAAGAGGGTTGTGCCACCATCCAGAGGGACAGACTGGACCTCTAAGGAGGGAGTGAGGAGGATGAGGCCATCCCCTTTTCAGTGATGGCCACTGGTAGAGCTAGAGGAAACAGCCACAAACTGAAGCACCAAAAGTTCCACAGGAACTTAAGGAAAAAATTCTTAACAGTGAGGGTGACAGAGCCCTGGAACAGGCTGCCCAGAGAGACTGTGTCATCTCCTTCTCTGGAGATCTTCAAAAGCCAGTTGGACACAACACTGTGCCATGTGCTCTAGGTGATCCTGCATGGGTTGGACTAGATGTTCTCTCAAGGTCCCTTCCTACCTTAAGGATTCTATGATATCAATTAACAATCACTGTGTTGCATGACATAGGATGTAAAGTACAAAGTAGAAAAATCTGTAGTATAAATAGCGTTGTAATTTCAGAACTAGATGCTTTCAGTGCATATCTGGGACTGGCTATGCAGCACAAAGTTACGCTTTGCATATTTTTGTAATACCAGATTTTAAGAGGCAGAAAGCAAACAGAAAAAAAATGGTCAGCAAGATTTCTGTTTACATTTCTATTTCATTTCTAATGGATTTCCACTGGAAGCATCTATTATTGCTCTGCAGGGTATCTTTTGGTCACTGCAGCTTACAGGCTTGACTGTGTGAAATTTCAGCATGCAATATAAGATTACAAAATTTAACTCACTCCATTTTCCATATTTGGACTGTTAGTTTCCATGTAAATAACATCTAAATTTAGGCAACATATGTTTCCATATGAAACTTCAAAAACAAAAAGGAGAAAAGCCTAGAGATATGCCAACTTTAAGTGAAGCTATATAGTTTTCCTGTAGATTTTTTTTCATGCATTACATGTATTTTTGATGTTTTATAAATTTATGATATAATTAAAAAATGTATAATAATGGCATAGGTAAACAGGGAGAATTAATAATAATGACAACAATAGCATCATTAATAATGCACATCCCATATAAGAGTCTTCAAATTCTATGAAAGATAAAAAGATTAAATGCAATTTCAAAAAAAAATCACTAAAATTATTAATAAATCTTCATTAAAAATTAAAAAAATGGAATATAAGCAAAAGCATGCAGGAGGGAACAGGTATGGCACTGGGTTAAAAAGTAATTAATCAGACTGAGCAGGAGTTATTTAAAAAATAAACACAGGCTGTGAAGAAAGTTTGAGATTTGAGGGCTGTTTAAGATGAAAGAAATGATATGAAACATGTGGAAGACTGTTACATGCCACAGAGAATGCAGTGTTTCCCACTGGCTGAAGGAATGGAATTCCTGGGTATTTCTAGAAAGGCAGTATCATCATCAGGAGATATTATTTACAAAATGAAAACTAAATAGTGAATAGGAGGCCAATTCTGCTACCTAATGTTGTCTTTGAATTGAATCTCTAATTTGTCCTCATACAGTTATATACTCTGCTCATTGCAGCACACTCAGAATGAAAAATTGCAGAGTTATAACTTCATACATGAAACTAATTCACAAACAAAAATCAGAAATCTTGGCTTAATAATAAAGTACTAGATGGGCAGTGTGAAACAAATGCAACAAAGGTGCAAATTGAATGAGGAAGATATCCGCTTAGCAGTAACCCACTGTGGACTGAAAGTTCAGACTTAGAGCTAGTAAACTTCAAAAATTAGAAATATTTTCCTCTCCTACAGGTACACAGCTCTGAGACTGCAGAGAGCATGCCCTGTTTACAAATATAGGCTTTATAATTGCCATTTATTGAGCTGTGCAGTTTTGATGCCATTCCACATTTAACAGCTGTGATGGACGACCTCTATGATATTCATTCCAACACTGACACCCTCAAGTCATATTTCTTCTCTTGTCAGAAAGTATTTATTTTTATCAGCACATTGTCATTCAACTGTATTTAAAAAATTGGAGAAACGGACAGTAGTGGAGCCTTTATGTCAACTGTGTAGATAATGTCTCTCAATTTAGTGCTGCTATTTGGTTATTATACATTCATAAATAATTAAATATCAATTCAAAGTCCCTTGGCTTCAGAATTGAGACAGGGAACTGAAACCATAGGTGCTATTGAATTTTTCACTTACTCTCACAAAACAAGTCATCCTGTTAATAATCTGGCTCTCATCCCAGCCAGACATAACACATTTTGAAGTTGTCTTTCTCCCTGGCTGTGTCAGAATTGGCAGCTTTATTCACAACTAAAAAGTTTCCAAGTGGTCAGACAGGTTTGTTTGTTTTTGTTACTTCTCATCCCACCACTCTATAAAGATTTTTGCAATGACTGCGGATAGGAAGATAAAACAAAAGCAACTAGATGCAATTGCACAATTGCAAATTAACTTGGCATCACTTGACTGTGAACATGTAAGGAAAAAGGTTGAAAAGAGGTGGATGGTCTTAGTGATGTAGGAGATCTGTGAGTATGAATCAGTGATTCCTAAAGCTAAACCCACATTAAACTTGTTCCTTATCTTATTTGTCTAAACACTTTGAGGCAGGAAGCAGTTAGAAGCTGCTAGCTGTTAGTAAGACAGGGAAAAAAACACTCTTGTCATCACACATTATATTAAGAAAAGTAAAAATAAAAACATGAAGGGCGTCTAAGGTCCACCTCTTTTCAAGGATAAATTCATGATGTGTTGCAGCACCTCAGCACCCACACAAGTTATTCGCAGAAATGTACTCTGGTGTCATTCAATTTATATTTCATTACACTTGTCAAATAAAATTCCTTAAGTTTAAAATAATGATTTCATTTCCAAGAGGAATGGCTGCAGACAGAAATTCAGAACTGAAGCTGAAATTTTGCCTGAACAATATCATACACATGCATAGAAGGCCAGAAAGAAAGGCTTTAGCTGAAGAGGAAGACATCCTCTATATGTAATAAATGCCCCATAAATATGGAAGCTCAGTATGGACCTCCCAAAATGTGATATGTG
>JAUBOD010000326.1:2042439-2059082 GCA_032353885.1 Nothura maculosa | reverse complement strand
CTTTCCTTTCCTTTCCTTTCCTTTCCTTTCCTTTCCTTTCCTTTCCTTTCCTTTCCTTTCCTTTCCTTTTCCTTTTCTAACATGAGACTATCCCTTCTCCCTTGATGGATCTTTGATTCAACAATATTGGTATGAAGGTACAGTGATAAAAAGACTTAATGCACTAAAGTCATAGCTCTTGGAGATGAAGAAGAGACTATCTGCCTATAACTCTAAAAATGGCACATAAAAATATTGTGAATGTTCTCTTTTTCATCTTGGAGATGGAGGGGAAATCCAAGATTTCTATGAAGAGCCCTGAAAGTATTGTAATAGATCACAGCATTTGAAATACCTGCTATAACCTACCGTAAATCAGTCAGTCATGTTTCTGCTACAATCAGGTCTCCAAATTGTCATCTGTGGAGACTGTAACTGGTACTGCTATCCCACATGCTATGTTCGGGTTCACTGAAACATTGTCCACTCTAACAATTCCAGAAAACATGCTGTTTCAAATCATTCTGGAACAATTTTGGAATTTCAAAATTTTGGAACTAAAAATACAATAGTCCTTTCCTCCATAAGGAAAACAAAACAAAATTCTGCAGCTTTTTCTCAAGTCTAATTTACCAGCCTAATTGTGCACTTGCTTCCCACTCTACCTACTACTTCAGACAACCAAACAGTCAAAAAAAAGCCTGTTCCTTCTTTTATAGAGGGCTATTTTTCCCCTTATGATGAACATGGACTGACACTGAACAATACTCAGTAAGGTTTTTGTCTCAGAATGTCTTTTTTTGGGCCTTTAACACACTGCATGCCTGGACAAGATGGCAAAAAAAGAGAAAGAAAAATAATTTTCATATTGCATCATTACAGCTCCAGGAGGTTTATAGCTTTCAACTTTTACAGATACAAATAATATCAATTGCTGTCTGAGACTATATTAAGCCATATTCTACTGAAATTGATTCTAGTACCAATGAAACTAGTATGTCGGAAAGGAGAGCTGAATCTAGCCTGATTTAGGCAAAACCTGCTGCAGGGCCGTTAACTTCAAAAAGTGTCTTTGGCGAGACACAGAATGCGCAGAGATAACTTGATTAAGATCACAACAGAGAGCAAATGCTGCCTGCCACTTTTGTGTGCTTTCGACCAGCTACCGGTATATAACCCAAACCATTACTTCCTGACAAGATCTTGTTGTACTGTTCCTAAAGTCTTTAGAAGATACATTTTTACAGCACTACCACCACATCTCTATTAAATCATCAGTGACAATCTATTTCCATTTCTTTTTCACCTTCAGCTGTTTGACCACAGACCATACAGCTGTGATTTAGAAATATATCGGCTATTCCTTGGTTCACAAGGGCCAGACTAGTTCCCAGCTACCATAAATAACAGAGACTTCAAAGACAGTCTAATCTTGCACATTAACATATCAGGCTCTCCCTGCTGCTTTTCTTCTCTTCCATTTTACATAAATAAAAAGGTTACAAAAACAACATTCAGGCAAATTTTCTTCACACCATAAAGGGGCTATCCCCCTCACCCAAATTCAGTTTACCCATTGAAAGAGCTGAGAAACAGTATTAAAAAGCATTGTATCCTCCCACCCTAGGCCACCAAACAAAAATAAAGCATTTGCTTCTAGCAGTGTTAAATGTTGTTTGATGCTCCAAAGAGCCTTCAACATTCATTACAGAGTCAACCAGAGCTTCATTAAATATCAGTCTAGCATGTGTATATGTGGTAGCGCGCACCGGCCTTGGGAGCTCCCTCCGGCGATGTTCTATACGTTTCTTTCATCTGTCATTTTGCTTTGACTTGAAGTGATTATCACTTTTATCACTGACAATAGAAAACTCATTCCTGTGTGCATTTCATTTTCATTATTCCTCGCCCCATGAGGATGACTGACACACACAGGTTCTTTTTCATCTTTTAAAGTATTGTAATTAATCATTCTGAATTCTCGCCTTGGAGTGCTCTTTTATTAGTACTGTTGAATGAAATCGAATTTAAAAATGTGTATTTGCACGAAGAAAACTTGTTGAGTTATTCTGGTCTAGTAGCAAAAGGCTAGTTCTCATGCATTTTACCCTTAGCTGCTTAGCTTTACAACTTAGTTGCTGCGGATAGAGTCTATACTGATTTCTATTAGCATGTGCAGGGTGGGAATATGGGCCAGGGATTGTGTAATGTTTCGAACCATCATATGCAAAAAGCTGAAGCAACAGTCTCTTGGGAACATCACTTTGAATGCTAGTGCAGACAGTTATGAAGCAATTTGAAAAAGGAGAAAGAAAGTAAGAGGAAAAGAAGACTCAGGCTCGCAGCACTGGTCAGAGATTTGGGTTATTCCTGTTGTGCAGGACTTCACCTGCTGCCTCAAACAAATGACAAACCCTCTTCTTGCTCTCCACCTGCAAAATTAAGATATGAGAACTCCTCTTCCCTCCTCACTCCATTTATTTAGGCTCCGAGCTCTTTTGTGCCTCATAATTGGCAAGAACCGTGTCTACTGCGACTGCACGTAAGCACTAGTGTCACAGGCATAATAACCGCGTGCCACTGCTATAATAGTTCCTGCGTGAACGCTGAATTATCTGGGAGAGGCAGCACTGGCAGAAACGCAGGGAAGTCTATTCCTGCAGGAAAAGGGCTCTTCCAACCCTCCCGGCACATGAGAGCAAATTGCCATAGCAACAAATTCAGGAGCTCAAGTGGGGCTAGAACCTCACTAGAATTTAGGGGTGAAAATCCATTGGAACATGATAATAGCAATACTGTTATAAAGAGTGCAGTTTGTGCTTTGCTTCAGCTCACTTGAAAAATTAGAATGTTGAAAGATAATATTAGATCTAAGTTTCTGTAGTAATATTTGGTATTCTGCTGAAAAGTTTTGATTTTTTTAAGCTTTTTGTTTTAATTTACTGTCTTTTTTTTACTAGTGCCAATTATAGTGTCCAATTTTTAAGAATATATATAAAACACAAATCATTCATGTTCATCTAAGAGAATCTACAGTGGCAAAGAAGGGACATGATGCATCATGTGCCATGTCTTTATATCATGGAAGGATTTCTGGTCTTGGCACCCAGGCTCAGACAGGCTATCAAGGAATTTTGAAAGAATGAGCTAATGAAAGATTTTTCACCGTGTGTAGTTTCCAGAGAGCTTGACTGGATAAATTTTATCCAAAGAAAGTCTCACTGCTGAAGATCCATGAGGCCAGATGTTGCCCCCTGAAGCTGCCTAAGAACAACGTATTTATCTTACAATTTGAGAAATGCCCAAAATCTTGTAGTTACATACGGAATTCCTTTTGCTTTAAGGTTAGCGTTTGGCACACATATTGCTCAGTGTCTATTCAACAACCCCCACTGTCAACATTATTTCTATGAGTCATCAAAGCTACAATCCAAGAAGGAAAGTGCCAAATAACATGTACCTGTTAGCTAAATATCTGTTAAATAAATTGGCCACTAAAATCAGTTTTTATTTTAAATTTTAGCTAATATAACTGCATAATGGCCCATAGCATATTTCAGTGGCCATAAGCATCCATTTGAATAAACTGAGGAAACTACAAATATTTATTTTAATGTTATTTAATAACAAAACTCTTACAATGTCTACTAAATATAAGAGCAGGTAAGTAATGTTTCACTCCATTTGTGATATACACAAGCCAGATGATGTGTGTGCACAAGCAGGGACCCTTTTCGTTGTGGCATTGGCATTTCCATGGGTATATCTACCTTAGGGAGAAGAGAACAGGGTAACTTCTGACGCATTGTGATTTTGGCCCAGTGCCCTGAAAGCACATCTTGTTGTATTTAAGTAGGTCAACACTGACAGACTTACTATGTAATTAATGTTGATTAAATGCATGCATGCAGGACTAGGAGAATACAAAGTAACAATAGCTTTGGAAATGTTTTGTATATGACATAAGTAATCAAGGGACATGGAATTTAAAATGTTGTATGGACAGACATATTATGATTCAACCCTGACTCAATTTTACTGAGCTATTTTAATAGTTAAACACTTTCATGACAAAGTTTTTCTAATTAAGTGTGACTTGTACTGGTAACAGTCATTAACTGAAAATTAATTGTTTTACAAATAAGACATGTTAAATGAATATAAGAAAAGGTTCCTATTTTGAAAAACTGTGTATAATCAACTTCGTATGGAGCAAGAAAAATAAGCCCTCATTTCATCCTGAGCATGAAACCTAACACAGATCAATAAACAGGATAAATGTACCTTAGAACATAGTCTAAAAGAAAATCTAGTCAAACACAAGATTAACGCTACTGAAATAGATTTCTTTTCGACAGTTACACAGTACAGAAACTCACATAGCAGACTCCAGCTGGGCTGGGAATTCTGCAACGAAGGAATCTGCAACATCGGATGCTCATAGGGCATCTTCGGTTGTCTTCCTGGGGAAAAAAAAAGAAAAAAAATAAAAGTTTATAAAACAAAACAATTTTGTTCTCATGCATGTCTTGCTGCACCAGGATGCAAAGCGAGGCTACCTCATTTTCTTGCTAAGGACTTCTGAGTTCTGCTGTTATTTTTCTCTTCTGCTTTTAACTAGTTTAATATTCCCTGCTGTCTCTGAGCAGAGGCAGGACCTAGCTCACACCCTTGTGCAACTTCACCTCACTTATCTCCCACTAAGCAGAATTAAGATTTACAAAGACGTGGAGAGAATTCCTTATTAAGACGATCCAGGCTTAGTAACGTGTGCTGAAAACAGAATCACAATTGAGCACCCCTACTTTAAACCCGTGAAGCCTGCTTGGCTGGCTTACCAGGTGCTCGTAGCTAGGTTAGCTCTGGTTTAGAAAACCTCAGGGTTAAGATAGTTGTAGCTAACTCTCCTGGGCTGATCTGGAGGGGAGCTCATTTCATTTGCAGTCCAAAAGAGCAGACACTGAATTTATTTTCCATTATTTAAAATGGAAATGAGCTCATCACTATTCTATTTAATGTTTCTTATTAATCAATTCATTTTTCTAGCTTGCAATCAGTTTATTAGTTTCAAAAAGTGCTTCACGAATTGTTAATGATAACATAAAACAACGAAATCTGCAATCTGGTTAAAAGACATACCCTCTGAACACTTGGGCCTCCCATCATTACTGTATGTGACTGGGGCAAAGCAGAATGCAGATCACAGTTAAGGCAAATACTTGTAAGGTTAACTTGGAAACTTGGGCTGCAGCTTCAGGATATGAATACGTTTAATGTATGAGAAAACATCCATAACTTCTCAAAGAGTGCTAATGCTACAATATTCTGAAAATGTTTGTCGAAATCTGTATTTTCTTGTATTAATCTATTAGAGGTGTTAGACGGAGCTGTCACATGTTCTTAGGACCTTAATCAAGGGCTCATAGTGGAAAGAATAAGCTGTTTCAAGCACAGGTACATCCAAAGTGGCACGAAAATGTTTCTGTGGATTTTAATGAAGATTTAGATAGGAAATACATTTTAAATAGGATGCTCTCCAGACTGAGAACCATAGCTTGTATACATATGCAAATATGCTGTGAAATTCTCCCATCTGAAAAAGAAAAAAAGAAAAAGTTGGTCTCAATACATCTCTTTCAACTTCTACTTCTGCATCTAAAAAAGCATATTTCCAAGCCACCACACTGGAAATAGCCTCCAAAAACAAATCCTTGGACACTCTGACTTTGAGAGAAATGGCTAAGAGAATTAGAAATTATTCAAATGACGTATTTTATGTCTCTTCTGTTGTTGCTGCTGTTAAACAAAAGCAAAAAAGTACTTTTTAATAAAGTCTACTGGGTCATCCAAACACATTTACTTCTTGGTTAATAAATCATTGACAAAGGAATGAACTCAAGCAAGATATTAGTTAGTTAAACTGACTTACATCCAGGCAAATAATAACATGCAGTAACATAATTAATACGCACATGACAAGACAAAATGACCATAAATTTGTCATGACAGCTAATAAATCTCACTTATTATCTCTCACTCAATCAGGAGGGAGTAGAACTATTTAAGAAAAAAAATAATTTATAAGTAAGCTATTTGTTGTATGGTCTTTCTTCCACCCTTTTTCATATACTTCTTTTACTGTTTTTTTCATGATGCTATTTAAAACTACCAGGAAAACTTTGAAAAACTGACTGAGCTGACCAGTCACAGGAAATGCATGGTATCTCCTCAAAGCAAAAAGCAAAAATATCTTAGTGAGGAAACATCACCTCTGATTGATAAATTCAGAGGTGCAACACTAAACAAATAAGTAGATGAGAAAAGAGCATATTGATTACACCTTACAATAAAACCAAAAAAAAAAAATCCATTGAGAAGGAAGTAGGCTGAGTTAGTAGTTTTTCACTGCTGTTAACTCTTGTGTCTCTACAACCTATTTTTCTTCACAATTACAAAAGGAGAATGGGTTTCATAACTGACTCTACTGGGGCAGGGTTTCAGTCACACTTTTCAGATCCAATAGTTGCCATGAAAACTATCAATTTATAGGGCCCATCGCAGGCTAGTTTGGAAGAGAAATATAAACAGTGAGCAATGAAGAGAGCACCCTTGTTTTCCTGTAGGATGAATATTATGTCAAGCACCACTGCGAGAGGCCATCCACCATCACTAACAACTGACACACTGAGCGCAGATTGGCTGCTAAAGAGTAAGATTAGGCCTTTTGTTCCTGCATGAGATCTCATCAGCATGAATCACTTGCACCTAGCTACAGTAATTTCCTGTTTTTCCAAATAATTGATGC
Organism: Nothura maculosa; assembly: GCA_032353885.1. Lineage (NCBI taxonomy): Eukaryota > Metazoa > Chordata > Aves > Tinamiformes > Tinamidae > Nothura > Nothura maculosa. The sequence goes on along the minus strand of JAUBOD010000326.1, from coordinate 2,052,298 downwards.
AATGCAGTGACACAAAGGACGCAGTGGAAATAATCAACAAAGGAAGAAATGACTTGCAGGCTCCTGAATGTTAGGGCTGGAAGGCTGAAATTAGAATAACAATATTAAAAATGGTTTATATTATCGAATAAAGATGAAAGTCAAGGTTCTTCTTCTTCTGTCTGTTACTGAGAGAACCTGACCCCATGGTCTGTCCAATAAGTGAGAATAACCCCAACTCTTTCCACCTTGGCAGCGTCCCAGGTAGTCCCTCCAAAACCTCCTCTACTGCTTAATGTTATTTAACAATCTTAAAAAAAAATGATAAAGAGAATGGTGGGATTCAATATCAAATATTAGTGATGTTTTACAATTGCATTAACCTGGAAAGTAAGAGCAACCTAATTGAGGCAGCATGAACATTCACACCAAATTTTCAAATATGAAATACTTCTTCTCTAAACAGCCTCAGATCACAGCACAAACAAACACTGTGTGCATAAATCCTAGCCATCGAGAACAAAAATGACATGGCACAAAAGCCATGTTTACAGCGGCTGTCAGATGTATAGCTGCGTACAAGGCCGAATAAAAGCCAATCTGAAGCTACTCATAAAATCTGGCAGTTAAAATACATACTTTTGGCTGCATTCATTACCATATGTTGAAAGCTGTCCCTCTCTATTTATCTGCAGCTATTGTGTGTTGGGAACTGTCCGCCCCTATTTATTTGCAAGCCATTAATTAGGCATAATGGCTCAGCTACGCAGGGATATTAACATATTGCTGCAGATTGAAGGGCCAAGAGCAGCATGTGTAATTAGAGGCTGAGAGGCAACTGAGCCATGTCAAAAGATCAAGTTTGCCTCAAGTCCAGCAGTGACAAGGAGGATGATAACCATATAGGAGGTGGTTTTCATCCTCATGTATCCTATGCTGAGATTGATTCAGCTTTTGTCCTACAATCTCAAAGGTGAGTCTTTATTGAAAGAATTACTGAAACAAGCTGCAGAAGTTTAATCTAAAAAAAAAAAAATGTAGTTTGAATTCCTTACAGTGTCCCTGCCTGGACCGAGGCTCCGTGCAGCCCTGTGATTCCAGATGTTCTTACTTCCATTGCATGTGGATTTGCCTCCAATTCCTCCTCTTTCCAATGTTACTTTTTCCACCTTTGGGTTTGACAAGAAAAATCTACCTCTTTTGCAGCCCAGTCCTGAGCCTGCATCCTGCAAAGAGTGCATTAAACATTAGGCTGCTGGAAGTTTGCTGAGCGAGGCTGCAGTGAAGGAGATCCAAGAGGCAGAAGCTGACAGGCTCAAGTAACATTTGCATTTTTTCTTTGCATTTGTCCCCCTACCATGCAAGTTTGTTTTGTTTTAAAACAAACAGGAATCAAATATCAGTAATAAAACATCACTTCAAAACTATTTAAATTGATTGCATCTTGTTTCTTTTCTTCAAAGAGCTGTTAACACGTGCTACAAATCCTGCTCCAACTCTAGTTTCAGCTTATAAAAACTTGAAAGCTTAAGAAAAGGGAATTGCAGAAATCATCCAAGTAATAAAAAATATTTTTAATGAGGTGTAAGTTATTTCATTGCTTTCTGACTTGTTTTACAACTGTTTATTAGGTTAGTTTTCTTCTAGTAGTGTTTGCCATCAGAAGACAAAGCTACTAGTAGTGTTTGCCATCAGAAGACAAAGCTACTCATAGCAACATACAAAGCAATTTTGAACTACTCTTTTGGTATGGCAGCCAAAGCATCTCTCTCCAGTGAGATAGCTGGCATCTACTGACATGATTTCTTAAGTTCTTTCTATATGTATTTATCCTCATGAAGCTCTTGTGAGCAAGGGGAGAGCTCTCATGCCTCGCCATTCAGCTGAAAGATTTAGGCACCCTAAAGGCCAAAGAACTTAGATGTCAAAGTCCATAGTTCCAAATATCCCTAGTTGGACACTTAGCTAGCAGCAGGCTCTTCCTTCTTTCTCTTTCCATCTAAGTCTTTCACCAGTTCAGCATCTCATATTTTAACTGCTATCTTGAAACCAGTCTCCTAATAGGACTGGAATTTCAGGTAAAAGGGGAATACATTTAATGCAAATCTAGAAGCATAACATATGTTGGAAGGGGAAGCTAATCCCACTTATTTTAATGACATGGTAAAGAGCAAGTCAGATTCTGCTTTGTACCAGTTCATACGTATTCACAGGGTAGCCACCAGTAAATATTTTCAACTAGATACAATGCTTTACCTGGAAATGTATCTGGAAATGGCTTTGATCTGATATTTTAGTAGGTCTTAGTTTCCATCTATTTCTCTGCACCTGCAAGTAATCCCCAATTTTGTATTATTATTTTACTTTTTTTTTATCATGCTTTCCCCATACCATGCCATGACATGATTATTTCATTTAATGTCCTGTAAATACTCATTCTATTGGGTAAGGCTTAAGGGAAAACATTCAGCATTTGCTGCATAATGAATTAGAGATGTGCAGATAAGCCCATCTTTTTTGAAGTTTCTGTATGGGTGTCTGTCTGTCTTTTATCCTCAAATAAAAGCCTTTTCGAAACCTTTTCAAAGACATATCATCACAAGTTCTCTTGCTAGAAGTACTCATTTACCTAGCTGTGATCAGCAGGGTTGTGAAATGAGTGTCTTCCACACAGCCCCTGGCAAGGATTAGGAAGAAATCAAATCTGAGGTTTGCTGTTAATTATGAATGTCTAAAAGGAAATGTGGAAATTGAAGAGAAGGAAAGGGATCATTCTATATTTTTTTAAATAGCATCGTTATGGTCACAAGTCTAGAGGCTCAGAATGAGGTATCGTATAAGCAGTTCACAGAAAAAATTCCTGAGAGGCAATACATTTTATAGCTTACATTTTCATTTTCTTGAAGAGATGAGCAGAGGAAATAGCTCATTGATGCATCTCAGGAGAAAACCTTTAAAAGAAATGTTAAAATTCAGCACTGAGCAGTAGTATTGCTGTATAGTCTAAAAAATTCCACTTGGGTAGGTTATTTTATTGTCCTGCTAGAAAAATAAAGTTTTCTCTCCATGTGCAGAAGAATTCAGACACTCCAAAGCCAACTATATGAATGATGTTAACTATAAAATATGTTATTCTTCCATAATGTTGAAATATAAATGATTAAGGAACTCCATAAAGTTTGCATGGCATTAATGATTTTGCTATTGCCTTGGGAATGTGCAAGTATGTGTACTTGAACAGGGAAGACAATGCAGAAAATGTGTTTGCCAGCTTTTACGTGGCACATGGAGAAGAGGGAAATGTTGGCTCTTAGCAAGGACTGTTGAGATCCAAATGATGGGAATCTCTTGGCCCAATTCATCAGTTTGTGAACCCTCAGAAGTTTTCTCTGTACAATTTCATGCTTTAAAGCAGTTTTGCTGAATAAGTGGCTGGAATTTCCAAGATGGGTGACGTGTTAGAGATGAGGAAATAGAGACTTGTGTGGATTGCTGTTAGTCATCTACTGCCACAAAGTTTATAAACACCCTGCCACAAGGACACCACAGAAAGTGATGCAGAAAGAGAACTGTCTGGGACTGCTCGCCTTAATACAGGCTGTCGAACAAATGTAGTATGAACATATACATCAATTCCTAAATCACTTCAAACAACCTTGTACTTTCTTCCTGTGAAATTTGCTTTCAAAACTCATAGAAACACAATTTGGTGCAACTGTAGGGTGTTTTTGAAAGTACTTATCCTGAGAGTTTGTTCTGCTGTTAAGTCTTCATCTGCAGATGCCCTGCAGGACATTTTCTTGTTAAAACAATTATGCAATTACACACATTCGTTCATTTACAAAATAAGCATAGCTATCCCTTAGTCTAAATGCATATTGTAGCAATTGCACTGCTCTGAGCTCCAGATACTTTGCAAAGCAGGTTCTCAAGGTCTAATTTCAAAATACCAAGAGTGTGTCACCTCCTGTATATGAAATTTACACTTGACATTGACTTTTACATCAGGCCACTTGGCAGTTTTTTCTAATGCAGTTGTAAGTCTCTCGCCTAAAGAGGTACCTTTACTTTCTAGAGCAGATTTGATGCAAAGGTCTACAAGGAAACCTGGAGTTTCTGTCAAAACAGAAGCCAGGGAATTATTTGAATCTTGATTCCATCTGACACTGCTGGCCTCAATCTGAGGCTTGAGATATATTGATTTACAATAAACAAATAGAGTTAGAGAACTGCGACAATGAATATACAGTGCTCTGCATCTCATCGTGGCATACTAAAGATAGCCCAGGGTAACGAATGCATCCAAAATGAATATATTCAGATTAGCTATGCAATGAGAACGGCATGCAGAGCTCTCTCAAGTACATGAATCAAAGCTGGAGCAGGAGAGAAGATAGGGAACAGCAACTGTTCAATGGATCATGCATATAGATTGGAAGTATAGCATATCCTTATGAGAAAATGGAAGAAAAAGATGTGTTGTTGTGACATATTAGCATTTAAAGTGAATGTATAGTAACGATATAAATTAAACCATGTTTTCAAGTGATTGCAGTTTATAAAATTTGTGTCAGACAGGACTGGTTTGTTAGTACAGTCTAGTTGCAATAAGTTAGAAATGTTTTAAATTGAATTAAATTAAAATCAAGCTTTTTTCTTAGTTAACATCTAGCTGTAGGGACCAGAAATCAAGAACACTTTTAAATATGGAACAGATAAAGAGATATTTCTCTGCAGTGCATACCAAAAGAATTACTTTCACTATGAATATTCTGGAAGCTTAATACATTAATGACTTTGAAAATTCCAAAAATAATAATAAAAAAGACATTGTGTTTAGGAAGTATAATATTTGACCATTTTTTTCCTATTCAAGCAAAAAGATGAAAGTACTGTTGAAATATCTGACCTCCAGAATTACAACTTATTCCTCCTATTTGCATTCTTGCTATTTCCTATATAGAATAAAAGAGCTAGAATAAAGAAACACTCTGATTTTTGTTTGATCTAGTAATGTTCACCCCGTCATATTTTGCACACTACATTAAACAAAAACATAACAGCCAGTTATTACAGAGCCTGCTTTCTATTACAGTGAATCTTTGTTAGGCAGGGGCAGAGGAGCAGGAAAAATGTGCAGGGGTGAAAAATAAGCCAAACAAACAACAGTCCTTCCCTCCCCAACAAAACAGAGCAATTATATTGCTCCATTGTGAGGAAGGGGTGGTAAGGTTGTCAGAACTGCAATGCACGTTAGCTTGTTATAAAAGATATATTAAACTGTATTATAGCAAAACAAGCTCAAAAATAAACAAAACAAATAAGCATAAAAACTCTAAGAAACTAAACACAAAGCATTGCTATTGAAACAGTAACAGGAACTGAATCACAGAGGTAGAGATTTCTTATGCCAAGGTACATGGTAAGATTATATTGCTGCAGAGGGGCCCTATGGAGTATAACAAGGTGTAAGGTGAAGTACTTATGCCTCCCAAGTACACTTTCTACATATACACATATGTGCTTATACTCATCTGTAATATCTTTAGTCTTCTTTTTTTTCCCCTAGTGTGTGATGAGGCTCTGTGACTCCCAGGCAGAATTGGTGGTACATGTTCAACTCCTTTTGCACAACATAACACCACATCTGCATGAGGAAGGGAAAGCACGGGCCTGGAAGAGAAATGTAATTACCATTTCTACAAAGTATATCTCTTCCTGCCCCTTTTCCCTTTATTTTCTCTTTTCTTTTTCTTCCCTTCCAGGTCCCCTTCTTCCATCGCTGAATAGCCTCTGGCAAATTTCAGCCATATTTTTGACTGGCTTGAGGTTGGTGGAACCTATGTTTTTGTAAGCATGTTGGCTGGAAAATTAAAATTCACCCAGGCCTCATCTTATCCCCGATTATCCAAATATCTCTCATGGCATTTGGTATTTTGCTCTTTTGAGGTGGTGCTGATCAGTGCATGGGCTGTTATCATGGGCTATTATGGCAATGGAAGCTGGAAAAGAGATCAAAAATCCAACAAAGAGTTTTGTAAAGATAGGAGTAAACTAATATATCATCTCTTCATGCAAGAGATTTATGATACTGTTAAAGATCTACTTCCATGTAAATGCATTGCTAATCTAGAGCTAATCTAGAGCTAGAAAGCTCTTTCAGCTCCTCAAAACATATAAATATTTTCTTTAAGAGTCATGTATTCCAAAGCAGAGAGCTGTTATTCTCTTATCTTCATTTAAATATTCTTGAAAATCTTTAGAAAGTCACACCTCAACTGAAAAAACCACATATTTATATGTTGACTTGTCCTATTCGTATTCTAGAGGAAAAAAAAATAATAAAAACTACAAATCATGATTGTCTTCAAAATACGTAGAGATAACAAATCAAATCAATGGCCCTTATCTGTCCAGATCATAGAAATCTCCAAGAACACAAAGAATTTCTTGGCATCTGCTTGCAGGAGAATCTAATATAAATGTTTTTCATATTCCTACAAAGGTGATCAATTATAACACATTCTTTAGACATATCGTTCTAGCTGATAAGGCAGTGGTTGCAAAGCTGGAGAAATTTTTTTCCCTATGTATGAAATAAAATGGCTGAAAAAGAATGTCCTCATTCATTACAGCAAATGCTAGCAAATATCAGCAGTGTCATCTACTGTTATTCCTGTTAGCAAAAAAATCATACAGGTAAATGCATAAACAAAATTTGTTTCTGAACATTTCTGTTATGAATAGAGGTTACTGCTAGGCAAATTACAGGTTAAATATATTCTGGAGAGAGCAAGATTCAAAAATTACATGTATAGCTGGAAACATTGGACCATATACACCTAAATCAACTTTTCTGGGGAGATCTCCAAGAAAGAGAACACCTACCTAGCGCTGTTGTTTTTTGGTTGTCTGGAACTCATGTAAGAATTTATTCTGTCATGGCTATTTAAAAAAATATTTATTTGGCTTTCTCTTGCCTTTTAATTAATTTCATGGGGCTTAAATGCTCCTTGACTAAGCTTATTTTATTCATTTTGAAAGAAAGCTTGTCTTTAGCCAAACTTCAGGCAAAATTACAGTGTTTCAATACACTGACTTTTTGCCTTAAATTATTATTTTTCTTTATATCCAACAATAAACTCAAAATAAGACTTATGTCAGTAATTGACTTATCATAGCTGTAAATCCTGAATTCCATAAGATAGTACTTCTGAGCACCTTGACTTCAGTACTTAGATAGTAACATAAAAATCTGATGTTGACCAGTGCAATAACTTAAAGGAGTCCAAAGACTTCTGCAGCTAAGACTAAAACCAATTAGGACTTAAGATACAAGTACTTGAAACTCTCCCATTAGCTAATAACCAGGGAAAAATTGAGAGTATAACCCAATAAGTAATGATGAGACTTATTTATTTCTGGAAAACAAAACATAGTTTATTTGAGGTCTGTTACATAATAATCTTCAGTGCTATAGATTCATTATTTAGAAGTCTGTGTATTTTTTTTCCCAAGGAGAAGCCTTCAGATTTGCTTTAGCTTTATTATCAAGGGAAGCATAAATTCAAAACATCAAGAAGCATGTTTTCAGTATTTAATACATTATAAAATTCAGTTATACTAGAAATGTGGATTGAATTTCTTGAATATAACTTCCATTTGCATGTAAAAAATATTTCTGAATTAAGAATCTCCCTATGCTGTCACTCCTCCCAGGTGAATAAAGCTATGCACATTTAATTAAAGGTACTACAGAACAAAAATGGAAAGCCCTCTCTTTCTACACAGCATTTTGCTTTGGGGAAAGATGAACTGTGGGAGTGCGGATGGGGTAAAAAAGAATCACTGTCATTCCTTCTGTCATGTTAGAGTTCCCCACAAGAAGGTTTTTAAAATACAGACTTGTCTTTCTGTGCGGATGCTCAACCTTTAAGCAAGGAGTGTGGGTGATAATGTTTGAGAGAGGCGTATAGAGGGAAGAGTCCTGGAGAGAAGATGGGCAATGTGGGAAGGCAGAACAGATACAGAGAGGAAGCATGCATAAAATTAAGCTAAAGATGACAGAGTGAAATGAATCATGGGCTTAAAAAAGGCACAGAAAATAAAAGACAGGAAATTCTTATACAACCATTCATACATACTGTCTATGGGTAGTTCTCCAAAATGTGTAGGAAGTTAGCAATGGAGCTCTTCATTTCCTTTTCACTAGGTTAAGACAGATTTTTTTTTTTTTTTAAGAGCGGTGCATTTGATTTTTGGAAATTACAAAAAAATTGCACCAAACATTGATCCATATTAGGAAGTCCAGGGAGGGCACAATACACAGGGAGAAGGAGGAAGAAAAAGAAACGACTCTGTGGAAGTGCACAACATATGACTGCTCCCCTGTTGTTCTTTCCTTTTCTTAAACAACCTTCTGTGAGAGGGAAGGGATACTGTTTACCTGCTAATGCTGTACCAAAAATATACTGTAACACCGATTTATATTAGTGAGTGAACAAGTAGTCATCATTAAGTAGATTTATGATTTGGAGAATCATTTTATTGCATGTCTCTGTGGGAATTTCTAGACAAAGCTACACGTGGACTATATAAGGAAATTGTTATGTAGGAGTCACTTGGCACATGTTCCGCATTTGGATTTGCACAAGTGACATTGCCTGAGATAGCCCTACAGCGATCACTGAAATCAGCTCTTGGTCTAACTTTGTATTTGGGAGACAGTTCCAGTCTCCATCAGTGATGAGGAAACATCACTTGACGCTTCAAATAGTAGGATAGGAATTTGAGGCATTAATTTAATTCATTTATCTGAATTCAGCCACAAGTAGCTACGGCGCAATCACCAGACTGGTGATACTTTAAAAAAGCCTAATGTAGGACCTGAAGTGGTAAGTACCAGGAAAGAAGAGAGAGTGAGAATTTGATTTTGGGGAGCTTGTTTGCAGATCATGAGATCAGTTGAAAAGATAAATCAATTTCAGTTTGAAAAATGCCCTGGGCAGCCAGAAGGGATTGTCCATTCTTGGCTTTCAGGAGACGGTCTTGGTCATCAGTGAATTTGGAGTAAGTAGGTAATTGACCTGCCACATATCAGCTTCTCAAGTTTAATTCCTAATGAAGAATGTGAAAGGTCCTTCCTAAATTTCTCCATCTTCTGCAGAGCTGCTTTATATGTGGCTGTCCATATGACTGTGCTGCAGATGGCTTTCTATCCAAAAAAATCCCATAACTAACTCTGGTAAACCCTCCCTTTCTGTAAGATTAGTTACCATTAGCTGTCACTAACAGTACATTTCTTACAGGATATGTCTATTATCTGAGTTTCTCTTCAAAATATGTAGATCCTGCAAATATTTGTGCTATTAAAAGCAATATGCTGTTTTGTTGTCTGAAGCTGTGCAGGAAGTGGACTTGACTGAAGTTAGCCTAGAAGAATATGAGATGTAATGTTATTTAGGAATGTGCTTTTTGTTTTGTTGTCAATGAATACTAGCTCTACCTGAGATATCTTCTGAGCTCATTTTGAAGTTTGGATAGAAGCATCTTCACCAAATAAAGGATTTCAAAAGCATTTTACAATCTATTTTTGAAATATTCTTTAATTACAGAATTTCTTTAAATTAAGGAAAGAGAGAAAAAAATAAAAGCCTTTAATATTTCTGACTGTGAAGTCCTCTGCATAAAACAGTTGGTTTTACTCTCTCACAAATGTTCTGTGATGGGGACTGTTGCAAATGCTAAATTAATGCCCAGTTTTGATTAACTTAGATTCCTTTTGATCAAGTCAATTATCATATTGTATCCAAATACAGTCTAATACCAGCAATGGTAGTTGTTCAACCACTGACTCGACAAGACTCAAGTATTTCCAGCC
>JAUBOD010000326.1:2021109-2033277 GCA_032353885.1 Nothura maculosa | reverse complement strand
AGAGTTTTATTATGTTTATTCTGTTTATACCGGTTCTTTCTGTGACTAGTGCACAGGAAATAGATTGCCTCCATTTTTACTCATAATGTTCTAGCACTACTATGGCCTAATTCAATTTACTCCTTAAATAACCTTCAAAAGTCCTCACTGTTGTCCCTTCTAGTAGAAAAAAGGATAGTGTGGTACAAAATAACATGACTCACCATGAGCAACGACAGTCTATTGACCGCGTAGGTGGTCGGGTGTTCTTAGATAATGGATAGTTCAAATCGCTTTTCACTCCTTTGGCTTTAGAGGGCATGGCTGTCATGACACAAGCTGACTTCATAGCAAATGATCTGAAAACAGCCCCCAGAAAAGAATATTTCCAATGCAATACAGGAAGGATTGCATAGGGCAGTTCTCGGGTCTCCCATGTCCAGGCCAATGTCAGAATCACTCATTCATTCCTCACACCATTAACATGTAGCTCAGGAAAGAGATATGGTAAAGGATAATATGTAAAAGTCTTTTGGAATGTAAACAATTGGAGACACAACCTATGAACATGCATATAAGCCTTTCAAGTTTTTGTGAATGATCATGCGAAAAGTATATTCTTTTGAAGATAATTTGATCAGTGAAATAAGCATATTAGGCATTCTTTTTGCCTGAAATATTTAAAAGCTGTATGTGCTGCATATATGAGGCATGCAAATTGTGCTTCCATTAGTTTTGTTGTCTTACAAACCAGAGGTTGTTATTCTCACTCATACACTGCACTGAAATCAAAACCCTATAGTCATTTGGGGAAAGAAGAATAGAGGAGCAACAACTTCCACAGAAAATGGTGTCATTATGCAGTCTCTGGATAACTCCCATATATGACTGGTCCATTGCCTAGGGTGTCTTTATGAGCACTGGTATATTCTAATGAGCACATGATTATCGACCTACTTCATTATAATCACTGCCATCACTACCAGCACAGCTCTGTAAAGATAACTGTATGGTGTCTTTGTGGGAGCTATTTATCTGAGAGAAAACTATTTTGAGAAAGGAAAAAAAAAACAGTTTAAAGTAGACAAAAGTGTTTACCTTTGAGCATGAAATCAAAAAAAATCACACTATAGTATACTTTAAAAAAAACAGACTTCTATTTAATGTTGTGTATATTTTTAAAACAAAATAACATTATTGTAAGATTTTGAAAAGTAATAAACAAATACTTTAGGCTTAGAAGCAGGTGTTTATTTGATTTTCCAAAGAGCTAAATAATCAGTTTTTAGTGACAAGTCCTCAAGTGCTCAGTATTTTGAGAAGCAGAAAGAAGTGCTTTTAAGAGCCTGTTTTATGATCTTATTAGTCCAGTTGGCAATCTCAGCACTGTGAGGAAGAAGGTAAATAGGTTCTGCTAATAACTACAGACCTGACAATAGTTTACAAGAGGACAAGGCTTTTTCAATAGTGTAGTCAACAGTACAATTTTATCTATCTTTCCACTAACTTGGGTTTATTTCTTTCCTCATTTTAAAGAATAATTTTGCCAAAATATTAAATAGCAAAGAGAAAGTAGGTTCTCAACAGTATTATCAGTAACTAAATACCAGTGCTGTTATAATTATTCAATAATTTAGTATTTTTATGTTTTTATTAATTTTTTTTTTCTTAAACATTATTTGCCTATTTCTTCTGTTTGAAAGAGACCAAGTGATAAGATTACTTCTGTTTCTAGATTGTTTACACACACTTGCAACTGTGTACCTGCACCAATTTTGGGACCAGGTAGCCAGTGAGTATTCACTTACAGTGATCATATCCGTCACAGATATCCCTCCAACTCCAGGGTCAACAAACAGTCTCTGAGAGGGACTTCCTATAATACAGAATATAGAAATTGCTTAAATGATTAAAAAAAAAAACCTGAGTCAATAGGTATTTCCGTGTGGACATTTCCATCCCTTTTCTCTAGCCCTAGGAGTGCAAAAAAAAAAAAAAAAAAAAAAACCCTTAGGATGATATTTCCTTTTTCATAAAGTAATTTGATTTCATCTTACTCATATGTCTACAATACATTGCTACAATTTTTCATTGCCTGTATATTGCAGCCATTCTTCCGTTAAAACCGTACAAAGTGGTTTCCAGCATTCATTTAAAGACTTTAGATTTTACTGTACTCTTCTTGATTTCCAGACATAATTGTATTTCACAGTACATTAATTTCTATTATGCACTTTCATACTTTATCATTAACACCCTTTCATTATTTCAATAAACAAAACTAAATATAGTGTTGGCTGTCGGTTCCATGCTTCAGTAATCTCACCATGTTTCAGACAGCTGTTGGACAATCAAATAAATGACAGAAATATACTATTGTTTTAATTATATTTATTGATTCAAGGATGTTTAAATACTTGTTTTTTTCTTGAACAATATTGTATTTATGCTCATAAATTGATTAATGGATTGCCATCTTTATCATGCAATAACCAAATTTACAGCTGATTAAGTAATGCGTTTCTTGTACAAATTAGCTAAATTATACATGCCAAACACATCACATTCCCCATTTAACAGAAGAATTTGCTTGCCAGGAAATCTCTTGATCATTAGCTCTTCTCAAGTGTGATACAGCTGTTAATGAAAGAACAGGGCACTTCATACAAGCAACATTGCAAAATGCAGCTGCACATCCTGCGTGGGCATCATGTTCTCACATACACAATGTGCCTTAGTGTGGGTGAGGACTTAGCAAAGGCATCAGTTATTCCAGTTTGGTAGTGAAGACTGCTCTGCAGCAGGCAAGTGTACCTGCAGAATTGTAAAAATGAAACATTGACAATGTATATTTACTAAAGAACTGTCATTGCATATGTTTTATTATCTATATATCAGATGCTTCACACTCACTGCCATAGAAAAGAGGATTTTCGGAAACTTATTCTAGAGTTTTTGGAACTGTATCACCCAGAGGTAGCACCCATAACTGCACTTTCCTATAATTTCACCCATATCACTAACCAGCTCTAATGCACCTATGGCTGTATCACTGCAGCTGGAAGCACTCAGTAAATTATAGGCTGTTTTGGTTGTACTGAAGCTACTTTCAAAGAAATCAAACACCAGAAGAAATTTCTGTAGAACAACTTTTAGAAAATGCAAGTGAAAATGGAAGTTAGACGAGATACTACGGAAAAAAAGTAGATAAAGTAGAATCTCTTCTCTGAAAACAGACCTGCTCACCTGCAGGAATCTGAACTGTTTCAGATTAGCACATGTGTGCTTTAGAAGGAGAAGGATCTGTGGGAAATCTGTGATAAAAGGGTATTTTTCTAAGGTAGCGAGGCTGCATCTCCCACTGATAGGTTTGCTGTGAGCTATGAGTAAACTTGCTGAGCAAGGCAGTGGGTTAAAGTAAACCATGCTTCCTGCAAATGGCACCTCAGACATCCCTACCATTTATACTAGTACTCCAGCAAGCTAGAATTGGTAGTTGCTGAGGGAGTTTGTGCTATTTTAACAAAAGTCTTCCTAATAAGATCTTCCTTTACATATGTCCATAAGCAAATGCAATGCAACTCTCAGTCATAATGGATAGTTCTGACTATATTACCAGGCACGAAGTAATTCGGTTCTTAGTCTTACATCTATATAGTCTGTTAAATGCACTATAAATTATTTCTAGAGGTTGTGAGGCCTTATCACTTTAAAAAAAGACAAAAGTTAGCAATGTCAACTTGAAAAAATGTAAAATATTTTAAGCATTGAACAGACCTACCACAGTACAGGTCAGAAAAGAATCATGGAGTGTTAGCTTAAGGATTTTACTCATTCACAAAACAACTCATTTTTTTGAACAACTCTCTCCTGAAATAAGAAGGCTGAGGAATAACCAATACTTAAACTCTACAATAATCAATACTTAAACATATAACAATAACTTATTGATAGAAACAATAACAATAACCAATACTTAAACTCTAGGAAAGCATTTTTGAGAGTATAGACAGATATTTCTGTTTTAAAGTTTCAAAATAGTTCTTGCACATCCTCAAACAATAATTACTGAAATTCAAAAAAGGGGGCAACTCTGCTTTACAAAGTCAATTCACAAGAAAATATAATACCTGTGACTCTTGCTTCTGCCTTCTCAAAGTTCTTTTTAAGATCTTTTATCATGATTCTTTCTGAGCCAAATGATGCTGATCTGAAAGCACTAAGCAATAGTTAAGCAATTAGTGACTGCAGTTCTCACCATGGTAGGCAATATTCAGTGAATGATGGGGGAAGCACAGAAGCAGCCTCTCCCTCAGGTCATTGCTTTCCTCCTAACCTTAAGACATTTTATAATACTGCATGAGAATGGAAGAATAGCCACTAATGGTATTTAATAGGCCATTCAGAACATACATTTGTCCTTTTCAAGCAAAATTTCCACAAGGTTTTTTTTTAATGGCCAGATCATGTAGAAAATTGCATATTTTTCTCATTCATATAATTAAACTTTCAGGCTTTGATTTTTTTTAGGAATCTCTTTCTTGCTTTTTGCTTTAAAGTAAAAATCCTTCATAGTAAAATCAATATTTATCACAGTAACTACATAAAATGCAGAGCTATAATTTTAATGTAATCTTTATAAAAGCAGCAACTTCAATAAACTTACCAATCACTGAAATTTTTGATATTAAGCTATGTATATTTAATACTTAAAGGAACAAGCTCCTGGAAGACTCCCAGTTAGTTTCTTTCACAAGAATTCTCCTTAAGGGACTATGCATCATTACCATAGAAAGTGAAAAGAAAAATGTAAAAGTAATCCTATAGAAAATCTGCTGATCTTTACAGACAAGCAGCAAAAAGAAGCACAGTACATGGCTGATGTGTTTTCACACAGCTCTACTAGCAACAATTTTATCTCAGTAATGCTTCCAGATTCTTCTATCTTTTCTCAGTACATGATTCACATATAAACTCTGCAGAGAACATCTGTTTTTTGTGGCACTTTTCCATCATAGAGATTTTTTAACTTGATATTTTAAAGTTTATTTTTAAAGGTGATCTACATTTATTCAACTATTACTTGCCATTCTCTTTAAAAGTAAAAAAAGGGAAGTACCACATAGACCCCTCATGATCACATTTCTGTCTGCCTTTATAGCACACACGAAAGAGTTTTGGACATGCATGTGAGGACACACAGGGCCTACTGTATTTTTCTTATCCCCTTCTCCCCCAGTACCATTATGCCTACTTTCTGCTTTTTTTTTGTTTTTTTTAAGTACTACAATGTATTCTGAAAAGTTTTTTTTCCACTACAGGCTCACTATAAAATCAAAAATGTGCATTGCATTTATACATCAACACTGTGTGGAAAAGCTCTTAAAAAGTTATGAGTCAGTGTTCGATTGCTGAGCTATAGGCTTTATATTGAACACCAAAGTGCAATAAGTAGATTACTCCCACCCAGTCTAGACACCAAATTTCTGACAGCTCCTGAACATTTGTTTCCAGATGGAAGAGCAGTAGATCAAAATACAGGCAGCAGTATATTTTTGTATTATGCAGTACAACATATCTAATTTAGCAGACTGTCTGCCTCTGAACCAGCTGAAGCTTGCACTTTGCTTTTAATTGGGCCTTCCATGGTATCCTGCTTATGGCAGTGTTAAATAATCTTTACTAGATCGACTCTTGTCTGCAAACTGAAAACAAATATGTTCCCTGCTAGGGACTAAAACTGTGGATTTTTCCTAACCCTTTTCTGAAGAGATATGACAGGTCCATTATTCAAGGATAGATGGACAAAAGCAGGAGCAAATCAGGGTTTCTTTTTTCTTTTCTTCAGATTTTGCAGAATACTGAATTTCAAATTCCCCAAAAAGTATCACTTATCCTACCCATAACAATGGCAAGCTGAGGTTCTCCCATGAAGGACCTGTGGGATCCAATGTATGTATTCTATAATGGCAAGAGGAGGTGGAAGGACCTGTGGGGTCCAATGTATGTATCCTATAATGGCAAGAGGAGGTGATCTTTCCTAACTTGCATGGAGGGTTGACAGACCTGCAAACCCTGATCACAACCCTGAAAATATCTACAGCTTTCTTTACTTTTGATAGAATAAATATTATCAATATTTTCTTTCTACTTTTCATTTATTGGATTGAACCTCAGGTTTGCAAGGCAGATGGCATTTTGCACCAACGTTTTTGCAGAAAGCCTTGTGTTCAGACTCTTTGAAAGGTAGAAGCCAGATAAAGAGGAATATCTTATTAAGAGTTTCAGCTGATCACTACCGTTAGGCAGAAGCATTTAAATTAAATGTCTTGGCAAACACAGACAGCACTTACCTATTTTATGCAGCCAGTTTTCCAGTATTGCTGTCATGTCATATCTCTGGTTAAAAAGAGGGAAGAAGATGAGAGTAGTCTCATATGATATCTCCAATGTGTTCTTATTTCCTCCAATTCTTCCTTTGAATAGGATCTCTTTTTTTTCTGACTGATCCTTCTGGAGATTTTAGTGTTCCTACATTTGCTTCAAAACAAGAGTGATTTCAGCCCAACAATGAGGCAGACATGGAAAAGAAAAGGTTGAAGCACC
Organism: Nothura maculosa; assembly: GCA_032353885.1. NCBI lineage: Eukaryota > Metazoa > Chordata > Aves > Tinamiformes > Tinamidae > Nothura > Nothura maculosa. The sequence continues at coordinate 2,026,692 of JAUBOD010000326.1, read as the reverse complement.
AGGCACATAGATTTAATTTAGATTTTAATTTAGATAAGATACTGATTATTTTCACAGACAACGGGCTTCATGATCCTCAATGCAGGAGCAAAATGCATACACAATTACGGAGATCCTAAACAAACAAAAATCCTCAGGTTTCCAGAGAGGTCTTACAAAGCCTCCATGCTTCTGTTCTCTTGTTCTGGGAGATGTGTTGAAAATAATCTTGGTGACATGGAAGTGAGCCAGGAGTGAACGAAAACATCTCTGCCGTGGTTGTCATCCAGAAAAGGTATCCTCCAGGTGTGCCTGGTTGTGCAGGAATCATAATTGCAACAAGATTATGAAATGCTCACTATATCTGCCATATTCTCTGGCATGAGCATGGTGGCAGTTAGTTAAACTGTGCCACAAGCTCGGGCATTCTTTCCCAATGTCCCCAAATGCACAAGAGATTATATATTATTCTTGAGAACAGCACATCAAAGAAGTATGCCAGCATAATATGAAAAACAAGAATAACACAAGCAGAAGTAATCATTAAGGCCTAGACTCTGTTGTAAACAATGTACCAAAGTAATAGGGAAGAAGCAGAGGGCAAGGGCTCTTCCCCATTACCAAAGTAATATCCTTACCAAAGTAAAAGGGAAGAGTAGAAGTCTGAAGAGTAGACTTCATAAAGTCATATTATATTACATCAAGGCTAAATGTATCCTTTATACCTCAAAATAGAGATCCTTTGGTGTCTTCAAAACTATTGCACTTTGCTTCAGCTGGGACAACGACCTAAAATCCACTTCCAGTAGCTGAGTGTGGTAGATATTTTTGTAAATTTCTAACAGAGATTTCAAGAATACTTTTAGTTTTCTGATTTTTTTTTCAGATAAAATAACCACATATAGGATTTTTACTCATTTTTATATGTATGATGGCAAACAAGATACTGCTATGTCAACTGTAATCAGAGATGAATGAATACTCACTGACTGTTCCAAAAGATATATATTTTTAATACTGAGTCTGGCTTCTTCATTGATCAACTACAATACCATCTTTTTAAAGAGCTAAATCACATTTCCACAAATTTACAGAAGTTTATTAATAGATTCCAGTAATCTTAGCCTAAATATGTAGTATTCTTCTAAGTTATTCCATGAGGACCTCTGGAGAATGGGAGGTCACAAAAAGCAGAGCACACTGAACAATGCTTTGGAATTCAATATAAACTGAATTGCCACACAGATGACAAAATATAAGTCAAAGCAATCTGTATTTATGACTTGGAATAATTTAACTGAACATTTGCCTGTGGTGAAATTGTGGGTGCAATCATGAGTGTCTGAAGATCTTAGAAAGATTATAAGAAGATGTAAGAAGATGTAAATTCGTCTTTTGAAACAGTTGGTAGAGGTAAAAAAAGATGGTATTTCCAGCAGTTTCTTAAATATGAAGTGGAATCCATAAAGAAAATATAAGACTGTAAACAAAACTAAGCTAATTAGGTTAAACAATTAAGAAAGCAGCTTTTTAACATCTCATACATTCATCCTTTGTTTTTGGAAAGTGTGATACAAATGCTGTAGATTAGACATTTAGAATTAGCATTCTGAATCAATTTAATTTTCTAATTTTAATTGTTTTTATAAGAAGATATCTTCTTTTCAGATTTGTTTATGGAAATTCCTGTAGAAAATTAGCAAAATTATAACTTATTTTATAATAATTTGTTAAAATAATTACTAACGTGTTATAAAATTGTGTACACATGTACAGTCATTTGGCTGCACAAAGTTTTAGTGCTTATATACTTTTTGAAAGGCTATCAAGTTACTGTGTACATCTGCCTAAGCAGTGTCTACACTGTAGTCCCTTCATGTTTTATCAGTTGATGTCTTGCACTTCAGGTTAAGCATCCAAGAGTAAGGATTTTCTTCCGCTCTTCAAGGAAATAGCATTTCACATACATATAGCCTTCTATGTTATTCCAAGCTTCACTAGTATGAGCAGTGGTTTACATGTAAATGGTGTGGGTGGGGAAAGGAAAGGGGGTTCCTTTCTCTTCCCCTTTCCCACATGTTAAGTATCATAAATACAGAATGGCTTTAAAGTTAAACCTTGGGTGTAACAAACAGACAAAAAGCGTTTTTTTTTCTTTTTCTTTTTTAAGCATAAAGCACAAGCATAAAAATATGTATTTACATATAAAATAAAGACAAGCCAGCTGATACTTAAGGGAATTTGGGCTTCATTTAATAACCTCTATTCTTTGAAGAACACAAATGTACATGAAAATATCTTATAGTGATAATGAATTGGAATTGGTTGGTAAGAGAACTTGAAAAAATGAGAAGAAAATATATACGTAAATATTATATGCATGGAAATACTATACGTATATAGAAATATTACTGCAATAGAGAAGGAAGATAGGATTATTAGAAGAGAGAGTTGCTCCCATATTTGTCTTTTATGGTACTTCATCTTACTAGTAGCTGACTTGTGGATCAACAGCTACAGAAGAAAAATTGCAAGCACATTTTGCCAGTGTTAAATCATACTTATGCATTTTCTCTTCTGCAATAATTAAGTCACCTTATAAAAGTTTAAGGCCAAGGGAAATACTGATGTAAATGGCTGCTGTAGGATTTCCTTGAGGATGAAAGCATATTCTTCATTAAGAGGTCAACACTGCGTTGTTTTGAGCACTTTCAATTCCTGTTACAGTCAGTGAGGATTGAAGTATCTCATAGGACTAAAGATCAACTACCATATCATAGTTCTCAGTGGACTTTGTCTGATTTGTGCCTGGATTGTAACTTTGTCCATTTACAGCATTTGATTTTTGGCCTTCATATTGTGGCTACTGCAAGAACAGGCTGATCCATGAAATCTAGAGCTCAAAGGTGGACAGCAGTTCAGAGGTGATATTGCACTGTAAGGTCACCTCTAATTTCAACTAAATTAGGAATTTAAAATAATTCCTGCTCAGTGGAGTTAAAAACAAACAAACAAACAAAAGAAACAAACGAACAACAACAACAACAAAAAAAAAAACAGAGCAAGATAGAGGTAAACAGAATAGCCAGCTCACAAATCATACTTGAGAAATATCATAAAAATGAATCAATGTTGAGGCTCGTGGTGTCAAACTGAAAGTGTGGATCAAATTGCTTATACAGCACCCGGGGTGCTGCTGCCAGAGCTGACTTCAAAGCTCGAGGATTGCAGGCATCTGAAAAGAGAGAGGGAAGCAGCAGGGACACTCATGTCAGCCTCAGCTGCAGTTAGGACCGCACGGATAAGACTTCCCTTAGAGATGGACTTGGAGGATGATTGTCAAAGAGGCTGTGGATATTTTCCCATTGACACCTGCAGAGTGACTACCAGCTCCAGCTCCAGTTCCTGACATCTCTCAAAGGAGCAGACCATTTTCTTACTTGGGGATTTGCCTAAAACCCTTGCACCACCTAAAAGGAATACCAAATTTGCCCTACTCAAACAAATGAGCAGTTTAGTAAAACAGTATGCACAAAAGATTTTCAGCATGAAAATTCAAATCTAACATATGCCTGCTTTAGTCCCATAGTTTGTTCCATGTCTGGGAGCAAAACAATTTCAAACAAACATCTCCTCAGAAATGCACCTTAGGCATCCTCCAGTCAATGTTGCGGGAGTTGTGAGTCTTGGGTTCTGCAAGGTCCCACTCACTGTACAAGAGCTTGGTCAGGTAGCCAGATTTCTGAGTATCACTCTTGAACACTAGACATGATTAGACTCACCATCATGCATGCAGAGCCTTTTTACAGATAAAAGCAGTTTATATACATGAATACATCTTCACAAGAATAACTGAAAGGAAAACAAGATGTAAAGAACAAAATCTTCTGCAGAGATTTTGGAGCTCTTTCCTTATGGACTCCTCTTAATCTTAGCTTTTGTTCACTCTATTTTTAACAGAACAATTAATATTAGAATAATTTATTTGTTTTTCTTCTTCCTATTTTTATCTTAAAAAGGTAGTCTTGGCTTTACAGATCACTGTTATTTTTCTTAGATTAACTATTTAATTGTGTATATGTTCAGAAAAGGTGACTGAGGAATAAAAAAAAATGATCAGCAAAACTATTTACTGTTCACTTTACACTATTCTCAGCTGAAGAAAGTTATTACCACCTTGGTAATACCTGAGATTAGCGTTAGGAAACATTTTAGAGTTGTAAACTCAATTCAGCCGTATCAAAGTTTTTAAAGCAAACAGTCTATTTTCAAATAATTTGTGGGAAGCAAGATCACTATATAAAGTGGAAACACATCCTCCAATATTCGTTTAGAGATAATATACATCACATTTCTATCAAGATTTAACTTTCTTTTGTAAGTAAGTAAATGTCTTCTGCCTATGGGTTTGTATGAAGCAATGTTTGCTCATAAAGGGTAGGTGTTTACCTTATCCTACTTATGAAGTGAAGTAGAAAAAAATTGCCCTGAAGATGTCTCTGAAGCTCCTCATGATGTCTAGCCTGGGGTTTTGCAATCTGTTCTCCTGTTTAATATTTCAGTAAATATCACTTTGTTTCACCTAAAGCAAGACAAATTCCAGTCTCCATTGCAATTGATGGTTGCCATGGGGCACGTGCAAAGCATCAGGTGTGAGAGAGTGCTAAATCACGAGCCTATGGAATTAACGTCAACATCCAACTTCACAGCAGATGGAAAATGTTGCAGTAAGGCTCCATACGCTGCTTCTTCTCTTAAAGGTTCATTCTGTTAATGGAGTGATGCGCTACTGCAGTGCTTCCAGACCAAGAAGGTACAGCCATAATTGTTTAATCTTCACAATTAGTCTGCTGCACTGCATAGCTCATGTTCCTCACTGCATTTCCACAGCTAAGAGACACCTTCTCATCATCTGCCTCACAGACAGAACCCTGGGAAATACTGTGATAAATGCTTCCCTAATTCAATACCACCAAATCAACAATGAACTCTTACAGCTTTATTGATTTCCATGCTAATCTAAGGCAGAACAGAATCTAGCACATTGACTTCAGCAGTGATCAGGTATTTCTAATTTCTCCCAAGAGTATTTCAATCCACAGGACCTCATCTATTGGAACTGCAACTCTTAATGATCTGTGTTTGTTTTTTTTTTGGTCTTACTATATGCATCCTACTATATGCATGCAAATGATAATTTAAAACCGATTCCTAATAATATTTGTAAATACATATTTGATATATATATTTCCAGTAGTGAAATGTTATCAGTATATGTTCCTCAAAATTTTTATAGCCAAGACAAAATCTCAAATATGAGACAAAATGTTCATGCTTTGAATTTAAGTAGGAAAAGCTTTTCCGAATCCCTCCAGGATTCAAAGCAGATCAGCAATGGCATTTTCTTTCATTTTACTATTAAAAAGACTAAGGCTAAGCAGAGACTTTTGATCAGACTCTGTCCAAATCTTGAAGAAAGTACTTGGAACCAGAATTTTCCTCCAGAGAAATCTTTAATTGGACTCTCAGTCTTTAACAAGGTTATAATTTGCCTTTATTGAAAAGTATGGTTAAGTGGAGAGACTCAGCTAATTTCTGGAAGAT
>JAUBOD010000326.1:1994324-2005313 GCA_032353885.1 Nothura maculosa | reverse complement strand
TTACCATAGACATTTGCCCGGTGCCTCTGCGACTGTGAAAAGTCTTTAGTCATCTGTCCATTCATAGCAACCAGACATAAGTTTTCTGACTGTAAAATTTATCTCAGAAAATGTTTTCTGCAATCTTTGTCCTAAACATCAGCTATATCTTTCTCACTCAATTCCTTCTGTAAAAGGCAGCAATCAAAATCTGACACATTAAAAAGTTAACTACAGTATTTATACTAATATTTTGTGTGGCCAATCAAGAAGAGTTTGTAATGTTTCCTTTGGAAATAGCCAACCTTATAGGTTTTATCGCTTTTTAACTAATTCTACTGTGTGTGTATATTTATATATATACACACTAGATATATACACAATATATATGTGTATATACACACACTTGTTTTTTCTTTTAAAAAAACTACTTCAATGTAATTTTTATCTAAATATAGACAACGCAAATTTGAGGGACAAATTCAGATTTGCCCTTGTACCAAAAAGTTGGCTGATTGATCCAAAGATCTTTTGGCTTTCTGTCAAAACAGCCACTGGCCGCTTTCCCTTTGCAGGCCCCATTGCCCTGGTAGCAATTCCCCATGGTGTCTTCATGGCAGAGCTCTCACCATCCGACAACAGTGTGCATGAGAAATCTGACAACTTTATTCAGCTTCATAGCAAAAATGGGCATAGATTATAACACATATGTTCACTACTACTAGCTCCATCAGCTTGCTGTTTTTCAATTTTGGATGTACACATTCTATTAAAAGTTGACATCACAGGAAAATAAAACTTGGAATCTTACCCAAAGTAGTTAAAAAGAAAATGTTTGAAATGCTCTCTGTATATAAATGCATAGATGGATATAGCTGGAAGATTATTTTCACTTTTCTCTCTACTTCCTAATCTGCTTTGAATATCATTTTAATAAAATTCACTTCTCATCTTCCCTTTCCTCTCAGTTTTTTTACAGTACAAAAATAGGTCAGTGCTGATAAACAATTATCTTTCACTTTTCTTTCAATCTTATCTAACGCAACAGTTTCAGCCCAACATTATGTTGTTCTTTATGAAGGAAAAGAAAAAGATTTCATATTTTGTTGCACGTTTTTAGGTTTCTCCATGTAGTTCAAAATTTTGGTGAAACAAATTGCCATCAATTGGACAGAGTTAAGCAAATATTATATGTACATTTATGCCTAAGTGTTTAAGGTTTATCTGTTTAAAGTTATACATACTCCTAAGTGATTTTATGGACCAGTTAGATGACAGTTTCTCTCATTTTCAGCAAATACAGTAGTAACACAGTGACTAGATCAACAAGCCCTGCTTTCTTTTTCCATCTTTTCCTTTTTTAATGACCCACTGTACAACATCCCCATTGCATTCTGCCCGAAGGTGCAGATGTAATTACATATGTATACGAATAATTACAAATCCATGCGAGCCTTCTGCTTCATTAGTCAGAAATCTGAGGAGGAATGCCAGCACTAATGCGGCTTGAAACTCACGTGTGATTTCTGTCTGGTTTTAATCCTATTACTTCAAGTGATTATTAATTAGCATTATATGTAGCAAGAACTTTTGCATAAGTAAAATGCTTTTGCATCCGATCATCTGATAAGCATCTACTCTCCTAAATTATGTCCTCTGTTATGTATATTAACTGCTTGCTTTTTAAAGCTGATCAGGGCAACATGTTTGGAGTTGCCAGGCCATGGAACAAATAATGGGAAATTCCTCAACAAATTAAAAGAACAGCACCTTCCCATGTAGAAAAAAAAAATATAGTATCAAACATATTTACAGCATTTTCCTTATTATGTTTCTGTAACGCTGATTCTGAATTAGATAACATAATTGCAAGACTAGGTTGCAAAACCATGCATCGATAAGAGGTTGTGATTAGCAATTTCAGGGGCACTTTTTGTGCTGTCTTACCTTGGTTTATCACATGTTTGCCTGTGTGTCATCATCCCATTTGCAAGTTAACTTACAGAGGTTTCTAGCAGAGCTCCAGATGAAGCACATGGAAATCCATAGGCTTTTAGGACTCCTAAAAGCTGCATATATTAACAGTGACCTATTGACCATTAACGTTTATGGTGACATAGTTAAACAGTCAGCAACAAATCAGTTAGCCAAGAGTTGGTTAAATATTGTTTTAAAGGATAATGCAAATGATTCTGAAATAAGTAACTGATTTTGTTTTTAAATATCACCCCGATTACTTGAAATTTGCATTTGAAATGTCAACACTACTGTGTAGCACTTGAAACTTAGTACATAGTGCAAACATAAAATGTTTTTCCTTAATATTCTGGAAAAGGAAAGGAGCTCTGGAAGGGAACGTGGTACATTTTTCTCTCCCTCCATGGCACGAGAAAGAAAGAAAGAGAGTAACACTGGGCTACCTGCAAGAGGTGGCTTTCTGGAAGAAGCAGGAAGACCAAGTGGATGGGACCCTCCTGCTCTGACCACCTGCAAAGAACAGGGGCCACTAGCATCACCTCTTCACAGAATTGATGAACTTCTGGAACGTTCTCCTTAAGCTAATTTGTTCAAATGAAAGGCAGTTTTTGCGGGCAAATGACTCCCCATTATTTGTTCTTGCTCTTTTTAAATAATGGCTTTGCAGCTAAAGCATTGCTAATGCGCCCTACTACTATGGATTTTTAATGTGACTCAGATAACAGCATAAATCTAAAACTATATGAGCAACCATCTTTACACGCAAGTCATTATCGGGGGTTTAAGTGCCTCACATTTTCAATTAGGCCCCAAATTTATTATGCTTATGTGACTATTCTGGAAATGTCTCCATGGATTTAAGCTCGAAAAAGGCACAGTCAGACACTTTACTGTACAGAGAGGTAGACTCACAGCATTTGTGTAGGACAGCTATCACAGACAGAGGTTATTAATGAGGAATCTGGGTGTTTGGGAGCAGTTCCAGCTTTCAAGTCATTCTCCTAAGCAGTACTGATTAGGTCCCACTTATCCTGCTGTGAGGCACGTGTAAGTAAGGGAGGTGCACGCACCTATGGCTGCAGGATGCAGGCTCGTCCCTGTGATTTGCTTCATGGGCTGTTCAACCTTGACTAAATCATCTCTTTTTCTCACACTGCCAAGGAGCAGAGAGATCCAGGTAGTTTTAGTACATTTAAGTCTATTCTTTTACAGATTACTTCTGGCAAACTTCTCTTGGAGATGCAGAAACGCTTCTATTACGTCAGCTGTACACACAATTTTCAAGTCAACAAAAACTAAAAAATCAAAAGATATAGATTAATACTTTATTGAATGAAGTTATGCAAAGATTCAGGCACACTACTGTTTTCTTTCCATGCAACTTCTGCATTTGTAAAGTTCTCAAAAATATCTCTTATTTCCCTTCATTCTTTATGCTGATTTAAACTTTAGCATGTTTCATTAAAGAAATTAATAGGTAAGAAAGAATAAGTAGCATATACATTTTGAGATTTGTATATGCTTAGATAAAACTCCAACTTTACCCATATAAAAACCAATCTATATTAGACCTCTATATGTAGACAATCTACATGTAGACATTTATAACTTTCAGTGTGTCTTTAATAGGTCAATCATACCTTCATTTTTATCTTAAACTCCATAAAAACCTGTTAACATTCCTATACCTGATAGCTTAGCTGTGAAATGTATAAGTAATGATCCATAGTGATGGTCATTGTTCTGAATCTTTCTCTATAAACTTTTGTATGGTTACTCACGTTTCTCACATTTACACAATATCCCTTTTTTAATACTGACCCTGAAACATTATATTTGGGTTGTTAGAAAAGATTCAGTAAATGATCACATTTTAAGGACTTCATGATGGAATTCTGAAAACACAGGAGATCAACCAGAAACTGTATTATACTAGGCTTTATAACATAACATTAAAACAGTACTTTTACTAATATCTTCTCTTATTTTTTCCTAAACTGAAGATGCTCAGATCTTAAATAGTTCAACTTTTGTTCCTTTCTAATAACCTTTCCTTACTTTTGCAAAATCAAATAACTTTTAATTTGGAATAACTGCAGATCATCATAGGCACTCTGAGAAATGCTTATTTATGCTGTTGAAAATGACCTTGGTAAGAGTCCATTAGATATTCTCCTCCAAATGTATCTCAAGCATGAGAATGCTGAAAATAGTAAAAATTGATGTGCAAAGTCTTGCTAAGCACTTACCTTGAGATTTTAAGCGGGCTGGTACAAAAGCCAATATTAAAAATAACATTTTTGATTCCATTAGACCTTGGAATGAGAAAACAAAAATGAAGCTGCTGTAAAGGAGCTAATTCAATCAATTTAATATTAGGCAAAACCTAGTAACTGCCAAGTAGAAAAGATAACTTTACAAAATAGGATAATGATCTATTTTATTAGTCTTGTGTTCGGGGTGCAAAATGGCAACAGGGACAAGGGGGATCTCAAAATCCCCAGGCCAATTTATCCTCAAAATCCCCAGGCTCCTGATCTGTCATTAGCTGCTGTGCAGCCTTTAGCCCTCCCACTGCCAGCGCCAACATTGTGAAAGGCTTCGGGGGGATCTGCGGGCAGGCGGGCGAGTTGCCTTGGGAACTTTGTGGATAGGCTCCAGGCTCACACATACATTTTCTTTTTTTCTTTTTTCCTTTCTTTTTCTTTTTTTCTTTTTTTCTTTTTTTTTTTTTTTTGTATTATTGGCAAGCCAAAAGAGAAAACACTCTTCGGGGCTCACAGCACCTGTGCTTTGGAAAACATTCCTCTGATGCTGCAGAAAATTTATTTCATACAGTAGTTCTTAATGTTGCCAAAAGCTTTTCTGAAATGCATGTGAGCCTGAACCATTAAAAAATAAATGAGTTAGATTTGGCCTGATATGGAAGCAATCTAGCATTGTTACAAGATCGTCTAATGAACCAAGAAATCGTTGTGCAGCATTTAAATACCCCAGGTAGATATATAAGCAACAACTAAGGACCAAAACCTGAAGATTGGGGTAACAAGCCTAGTTCGTCCAACAAACCTGACGTGCAGTGAAAATGCTGCTAACACCGATTCCAAAGTCCTGGCATTTCATTGCAACAAGCCTAGAGCCCTGTAACAGGTTTCATAACCCAGAGTGGCCTTTTGGGCTGTGACTTCATAGTGTCTTGGATAGAAAGCCAGTGAAAAGGCACCTTTCTTAAAAGCATCCAATATTCAAAGCACTTTTATACTTCTTAAAATCCACATCTTGTAGTACTGTGATGATGAGGATAACAGTTTCAAACAACAATGACAAACAACTACAGTTTCAAATCATATCAAAACATGGCACTTTTACTCACCCACAGAAAGATGAGAGGGGAAATTATTTTAATTTTTTAAACAAAATTTAAACAATTTTTAAACAATAGAATAAAAGAGCATTGAATGGGATGGATTTATTTGTAGTGGTATAGTCTTAGGGAATGTGGTTTTGCAAAAAATAAAAAATTAGAAATCTTTCCCTACACGTTGTCCGGAAGTAGAAGATTTCCGTCAGAAGTGTGGGAAATCCTACTACCTGTTGTTTCCTCTGCCCCACTCCTCTACTGGCATCAATATCTAATCCTTTATAGGTTTTGTCAGTAAAAGCAGGAGGGGTCAAAAGAAACAGTTAGGTGGTAGAAAAGGTATTCTTGAAAGCAGCTGGGCTCAGCAGTACTGACCAAAAGAATGATGGACTACAGGAAGAGAGAGAGAGGGAACAGGAGGCGGCAGCAGATGCTGGATCAGTGACACCCTTTACATTTTATATTTTTAAATCTTTGATTTAAAGTCATCTTGGTCATTACCCAGTTACATTTCTTTCCAAAATACTACAAACATATTTGAGAATTTTAAAAAGCTATGGAAAAGTTATGTTTAGTTTTTTAAAAAGCTAAATTATTTTTTTCCTAACAGAACTATTACAGTATTTTTATATTGAATTTGTTTGGATTTATACTGCATATTCAGACCTAATGGCACCTCAGATCCACGTGTAGTTACCTCTTGCACCTCTTACCTGTTACGCCTCCCAAACCAGGGTAACAACAACAGGATGCCAGCAGATGGATTATCCCAATTCCCAGCAGAAGTGACCAGCACAAGAGGAAATATCTCCATGGAGCCCTAGGAAGTTAACCTAGAAGGACAGAGTCTTCAGACAGTTTTCCTACTTTCAAGAAAAAAAAATGATAATTTAATTAAAAATTAGGAAAATATTGCCTGCATTATGGGTCTATCTCTTTTTTTTTTAATGCTGCAGAAGTGAGCGCTGAGCCCTGAATAGCAAGTGATGTCTTTGAATCAGTCCTGATTCAGAACTGAAATACTGAGTCCATTTAACTTGCAAACTTGATTTTGCTATCATATTTGCTAACAAATGAACATAATTTATAGTCATCCAGTGCTAGCAATACCATTGTCATAATTTTGTTTATTAATAGCAATAGAGCTCATAGCAGCTGAGCTCTAATTCATTTTTGAATTAACAACATGATCAGAAGGAGCTCAAAAAAGCAGATAAATTAGATGATTTACATTGTCCTGCATACCTCCTATAAAATTAGGTCTTAGTTTCTCAAGCAAGATTTTTTATGGGCTGCGTGAAGGACTTTGAAGAAGCAAGCACTGAAACCTTAACCCCCACTTTATCCAGTCATAGTCTGTATAACAGACTCTGCTCTCTCACGTTGTGTTACAGGCTTAATACAAAAATGTCTCCACATTTATAAGTGTTCTGAAAGTTGTATTTACATTATCAATTCATGGATTTTTTTTTGTGTTAAGCAGCAATGAAAAGAATCCACAAGCAGTTCAGTATACATACATTCATTATTCAAAATAAATCGCAAAGGTGATGACTGCTTAGTTCTAGGTTTCTGCTTAAGAAAAAACTAGTATATATGTATTATTGAAAGTTTAATAATCTCTTTGCATATTTGTGTACTTTTTGCTCACTTGGTTATAAAGCTAATTTTGTCTATGGAATTTACTGCTTAATATTTACAGGACATATCCATCAAAATTATAAATTACCGAACCTGAATGTATTTAGGCTTTGACTGAATGCAGCATTTGTTTAGGCATCTGCATGCACCTTGCTCTATTTATACTCCTTTATTTAAAAAGGCTAGCACTCTGTAGGTGCCTCCCTTGGTATTTGTATGGCAAAGTGCAGCTTCTATTTGCACCTGAATAAATGTGAGACAGTGAACTGATTATTTCTGACAGTCACTAACGTGAGAAGCAAACACACTGGCAGAATCTCCTGTGCAGTGCTGGGAGCAAGTGAAGAGGAGCAAAAGGGAACCTGCTTGACTGGATGATAAAAGGAGCTCCTGTCAAGGTACTTCTACCACAGGCAGCAGGCAAAAGGTACTCAAATTATCAAGTTAGTATCCAATAGGCATGGGGTAAGTATGTCAAATAAATCAAATTATAATGTTCAAATAATAAGTGCCTTGGGAAGCAGTACTTTTAAAATGTACATGAAGTGACCGTGAAAAAGGATATTTGCCTGCTACAGGGTATCTGTTACTACACCTAACATTACTTGATGCTAATTATGTCTGGGGTTTTTTAAGTGATAAAAAAAACAAGTATTTCCTTCTGCATACATATTTTGATACTTACACTTCCTCATTAAAAGGACTAAAATGCAAAGATCATCTTTTCACCAAAGTTGCAAGTTTTTTGCTTATGGGAAATGCCTCTTCTTGCTGTGATATTACCAGTCTGGCCATTTCGAAATGCTGAGAAAATATAGCTAAAAAGCAGCATCTTTGCTTGGACTTATAAAAACCAAACAGAAAACAAACAAAAAAATAAAATCCATGCTGTGTTTGTTTCCAACTCTGATAGCTTAGAATGCATTTTAACCACAGGAATCTTCCCATCATGTATTAATTATGGTCTACAGATAAAATCATTATCATTATGCAATGAAAAATGTGAGCAAATTACTTTTAATATCATGTGCAGCAGAAATTCAACAAAAGCCATGCAATTTTTATATCGGCATCTCTCTTCATCAGATTTGCTTCTACCTGCTGCGGACATTTTTTGGCATTTCTTTTTTCCTCCTCGACAAGCAAACATGGATTTGTGGAAATGTCTCTCAGAAACAGTCATGCATCACTCTTGGGTAAACTAATGGGGACCACGTCTGCTCCAGACTATCCCTTAATGTCTCCACTGCCATTTTGCTCATAGGAGCCAGGGAATTTCTCTTTGTGCTCGGTTGTCCTCCTCGAGCAGATAAAATCACTTATCAAGCAGAGCTCACTGGAATGTTCCTGGATGTTTTCCTAAACAAAACTCCCTTTCTTCAGGGTGCCTGCACAAAGATAGGCCAGTGCAATTCTTCCCATGTGCATATTCCAAGCACATATTGTTACACCTGTGTAAAACTTAGAAAATCCCTTGCTTAGAAGCTTACATTGATTTTATAGCTATAAGAATCACTGAAGAATTCATGATTGGAAAGGGCTCAATATATTTAACAAAGAGCTGCAAATGTAGCTTTGATGTTGCTGAATGGCTCCCAGCAGATACAGGAATAAAGCAGATTGCAGAGTAAATATTGATCAAATATTGCCATGAAGTGACAACTTCTATGAAATACACTTTAACTGATTAGCATCACAAAAGGGACTGCAGAGAGCTGGCTGAACAAAAGAGCCTGTATAGAGGGGCTCGTTCAACTAGTAATGATACTTTTTAATGGTGAGGCAACTGTAGCACGTCCCGAAAAAGCCACCTGATACTAAAAATTTATTGAGAGTGTAGGTAGAAACATAAACATATGTCATATTTGACAAAAGTAGGTAGCAGAAAGCTTCTTCTAAAGCTTGATACAGTCCTTAGCACACATATATGGGCATATTAGATAATGTTCTCGGGCCTGTACAGGAAGGCAAGAACAAAGCTCTACAAGATCTAAATAGTAAAATAAGCATGATCAGACTAAAAAATTATTGGCAAAGAATGTTTACTAGTATTTTACTGTTGAATAGTTCCTACAAGTCTATGCATCTTCCTCAACTACCGTTACAAAAGGTTGAAGAAGGTGTTAACTAATAAAATCACTCATTTTCTGAAAATAGCTTAATATGTCACATTTTCCATCCATCACAGATTATTTGAAAGATTTCAAACTCTCAGGAAAAGAAAAAACACTCTGTTGTTTTTTTGTTCCAGTCAGAATCTGGGAGGTGGGGATTTGCTATTACCTAGTTTCGGGTCAGGATGCCCTTTAAGTGATTTTAAAGAACTTCTGTCATGCAGAAAGCCCATGATGACATGACACAAAAGAGTCTGATGCCTCTCATCTTCTCTGCCACTGGGAGCAGACTCTCCAGACTAGGAGGGAAAATTGGGAAAAGCCTGGCAGGAGTAAACATAAGGCAAAAAGTCTGACTCAAAAGCAAGGAAAAACAAAGCAACCAGTGAAAAACACTCCCCTCCCCTTAACTTCTCATAATGAAAATGAAGATGAAGTACTTGCCGTGCAGTACCGAAGGCACCTTGATAAAACATTGTTTTAAGAGATCCCAGCCACATGACTACAGTCATTAAAACATAAATTGATTCAGAAAGGATTTAATTAATTTAATGCATCTGGCAGTAATTATTATTCTGCATTTATTATGTAGGATTTTTATTAGCTTAATGGTTTTATACATTTATCAGATAGTCACTGAAGAAGATTTCAAGACTCATAAAGTAGCTGAATAAATCTTTTTTTTTTTTTTTAAACAGTTTTATGATAATCATTTGCTATTTTTTCCTCTTACCAGTCGTGATAAATTTCTGGTGCTTTCTTGAGAAAAATCTTTATCCAATATCCAATAAAGTCAACAAACAGTAGAGTGATTTGTGCAATGCTCAAAGATTAGGGTCAAAGCTCATTTTCTTCCTTTTTATTTGATGTTTTAAGAAACAAGCCACTTCAACATTTATTTTTAGATAATCATGCATGTCTTTGACAAGATTTAAAAAAAAAATAACTTCCACTGTAAAGATAATGTACACATTTCCATGTTTTGAATTAAAATATCCAAGTTAAATTTAAAGTAATATATTAATTCCAAATCTATTTCAATAGTTGTGGACATGCTATAAAAATTCAAATACATTTTAATCTAGTCCTATTGAACAAAACATATTGTGAAAGGTGCTACTTACTGCTGCTAAGAATACCTCACCTTATTCTCTAAATCAAAAAAAAATCAGCTTTATATTGAAATTAAACAGTTTGTGACTCAGCTGTTTGACAATACATCAGCCTCAGAATATTTAATTTTAAAATCCAGTATATTATGTTTTGAGATGAAATGACATTATACTTTGAAATATTTGATTAATATTAGAATGCAAGCAAGCAAGCCTGCTATGAAAGCAAATTAAAATTTTTCAAATACTATTCCACTTATTTGAAAAGATGTGATTAAATGCAGAAATCTGTGTGGGAATAGAACTAGTTTTTATGGGTAATTTTTGTTGCTAAACATAAAAAGTTTAGATTAGTAAAAAATAAAATTTAGAAATATAAAATAATAAAGAATTCTACATAGGTATGTTCAAGTTGGAAGTTGTGCAAAAGGAGAGATTTACTCTCCAAAGAGACAAACCTGGCGGATATCCTAGGGCTAAGACTTCTCTCTGGACCATTTGCTGAGGGCACCAAATATTCTGTGTGACAAGAGCAGCTGGAGGAGAGCGAGGCAGAGAAGTCCATCTCAGCCCACCTTTTATTGGTCCTACTATTTCTCCTGGTATCTACCAAACTTATTCCGGAAGAGAAAAGACTTGAATTAAAAGGCTACACAGAAAAGTCTGATATTCTCCAAGCTTCCTTACCATGGTCCCACAGGAACCAAGTGGAAAACAAAGCACCTACAAGCTCTGGAAGCCAAAAGAGGCAGCAGTGATGAGTCCTCCCAGATAATTTTGTTTGTGTTTACTGCCTAGCACAAGG
>JAUBOD010000326.1:1965228-1983003 GCA_032353885.1 Nothura maculosa | reverse complement strand
TTCCCCAAGTGCATTTGATTAAATATGCTGTATATAATTAGCAGCCCTTGGAAGTGGAGATGAGATTTTTTTTTTTTTTTTTGGTGGCATAAAGAGACCTTACAAACTTTGCAGAGACAAGTGAGGTCTCTACTTTGCAGCTCTGCAAGCGAGATGGGCAGCACCCTCCTGTTAATGGGCTGTGGTTTCACAAGTAGGGCAGAGTTGGTGGCCACAAAATCCAGCTGTTCTTTTGTCTCTAGTGAGACTGATTTTTTTTTTTTATACATATATATATATATATATATATATATTTGTATATAAAAAATATTTATGGAGCACTTTAAGTCACTTTTTATTTGCAAACACTAAGAAATATATTTCATTAGGAAAAATATCCAGGGGTTATTACTCACTAGGAACATGTGTGATTACTAAATCTGTGGTTCATGTTGTGTTATTTATGCAGGTTATACACTCCGCTCTTTCTGCGCTTTGATTGGTTGACTTACATGTTTTAAAAGTTGAAGTTACGTCGATTCATTGTGCAAGTAGCTAGAAAATAGTATTTATGTAATGCACACACTAGATATTTAATCACAATATTCAGTTTTTTGTACAAGATCAAGATTCATTGAAAAAGTAGTGAATTTCAAAATAGCAAAACATCTTTGTTTACAAAATAAACTGTTACAAATCATTAACTCTGTAAAAACCACAAAAAATGCTACAAATAAGTATTGAATAGTCAGGAGAAACAGACATTACAATAAAAATACAAAAACAAAATTAAACTGTGCAACGGCCTTGCATTAGAGCATATTCCACAGATAATTAGTGAAAGGCAAGGAGAAGAATGCTACCTATGTTCTGCATATCCAATAATATTTGTCTAGAAGAGGAGGGGAAAAAAAAGAAGAAAAAAGAGAGAGAGAAAGGGGAAGAAGGGGAAGGGAATGGAGAGTCAATATGATTTAGGACAATTACATTTTTAGTGATTCTGGAATATTTGTGTAAGATGACCTGAACAGTCTTTTGAATCTAAATGATTGATAAAAGAAATTCTTATTAAGAGTAAATGCAATCGCTATAGGGACAATACTGCAAAAATGAAGATCTGTGCAGGGATTAAATGTAGGAGAATTGCTCACTGAGGTAAGTGACCTGACAAATTTTGTGAAAATAACCTTTAGTATAAATGACAAGCAGGGAAATTAAAGAAATATATTTCAATATATAAAGATGTACTAGATGATAGATTCATCTGTTAAGATCACAGCAAAAATTATAAATATTACCTTAATACAGAATTTGAATTTGTTATTGTATCAGCAGGTGAAACTATCAATCCTTTTATCATATAGTTTTTATTTTTAGATACACACATATTCTTACAGTGTACACAGTGGAAGGCAATAGCCACGCAGCTGGTGCTGCATGTTTTTGTTTGCCCAAGATGCTGCAACAGCAGGATTGTCTCCCTCTGACCTGCTCTGCTGCCTGTTAACATGTTCCTCAGCTTATTCCAGCACTTCTAATACCCTAATGCCTCCTGGTAGCTGCCACTTTTAAAAACCTCTAGTGCCAGGGGATTGTTTCTTCCTTTATTTCAACCTGTTTCATTTTTCCTCCAAAATGGCTATTGCTCTAAAGACCAGAATGGGGAAGTCTCAGTGCTGAAATGCAGATGGATTATCCATGCCTAAAAATGGAACTTTAAAAGCCTAACATTTTAGAGGAACTATCAAGATGAAAAGGTGTTTTTTAATGGCATTTTCAAACAGCAATTTCATGCTTTTGATAGGCTAGTGAATGCCCAAAGATATAAAATCCGCCACTGCATAGCATAAATGTAGTGTCAATTAGACCTGGAACTGAGGTTACCAAAAAAATGCAACAACAAAAGGCCTCTCCTGTGTTTGGGTTGAAGCCATTTACTTTGAAAGTTTTCAGGAAAAAAAATGTAGGAAATAGCGTACCTTTCTCCCTCAAAAGTGGTCATGCAGGGCTACCTTTTGGAGTGGTCAAGATCTGAGCTTTAATGCCTGCTCCATTTCCTTCAGTGAATCGGGGTCTGTAAGCACAAGATCCTCTAAACAGGCTGTACTTAAGTGCCCAGGGACCTTTCTTAACATCTCACTTTGCAAGCATCTTTTCTGGTGAAATCTTTATTGATATGACATACTGTCATTGTTAAAAAAAATTATCACCTGTCAAATTTCCATCTGTGTTTTGTAAATTCTGAAAGAAGGACTCTGAACTGTTTTCTCACTGAAAGAAATCTGGGAAACCATCAGGGCACATCATCATTGTAAATGGATTTTTCTTTTATTTTCCCTGAAAATTCAACTTCTTAATGAAATATTTTTAGGGAAAAAATCATTACTGAAAGCAATAAGCAATGCCCCAGTCCCACAACCCAGGGTGGGGATAGGCACATATACATGGGAGCTGTTGAAATATTGGGCTCTGTAATGTAGAACTTCCTCAAAAAACATCCTTCAGGGATTTTCTTCTTACAGTGTAAATCAATGGATAGAGAGGCCAGAAAATAAAATCAAATCCTGATCTTTAATAATTCAAAGCAGAATAGAAACAAGCAGTCAGGTGGGATGGAAAGGGAGGGATGTGTAACAGACAGTTGTGGCTGTTACCTCTTTATCAGGAAAACAAATTCCTCTAAGAATCATCTTTCAGATTATTCTTGGCAGCTCAGTACTTATATATTATGCCTTGGCAAATACAGTGCTTTACTTTTTCTCCTGAAGAAGTCCAGATGACTATAATTAACATGCATTGTTATGCATCAGCTGTGACTGAGAAGCCATCACTTTGGGGGTGTAATTTATGGAAGCCATTAAAATAACGCAACAATTCACTACCATAATTAAAAGGGAGGAAAGCATAAAAAGACTAACCTCCAATGTAAGTTACTAATGTTCTTTTTACCATGGGTTCTCAGTGCAGATGCCTTCACCTTAATCACTTTTCATACTAGGAACTTGAAGAGAACTGTTCTCTCATCTTAAATGTTTTTATTTAACTTTTCTTGGGCTCTAGGAATCTAAGGTCCTCAGCAGCTACTGGACCTGACTACTCCTGTCAAAATGCCCACACTCAGACACAGTGAGTTGAAGCAATAGCCCCTTAAATGAAAGGAAATATAAAATAAAGTCACAAAGCTAATCTCTGTTCAGACTGAAGATCAAGATTTCAAAGCCAGTCCAGATAGGCAGTTGGTAAATGGCTCAGACATACCTCAAGCCCTCAAAAGCACTCACCAAGGATTCAAGTAATTGTTTCAAAACATGCTCCAAAAATATGAAGGATAGGAGCTGGAGAAATCAGTGTTTCAACAATAAGACTCCGTTTATCATCCCATGGGATCAGCAATGTGGCTCTGATCAGGATCAAGCTAATCACTAGTTATCAGCCTCTGCTGCCTGCTTACAAATCCACATGAAAGTCTGTAGTCTCAGTGTAGTAAATGGACGGATGACAGCACCACTCGAATAACTTGGTAATGTCAATGGCAACAGCAAGGACTAAGTTAATAAGGATCAGAAATCAGAATGCTGTCAATTAGGACTCAAAAAATCAAACAGGGGCTACCCAGGCAAGAGAGAACTGAATTTTCTCACCCTTTTAGTACCTCTCTGGGACTCCTTGGGAAAAGCCTCCCATCAACCATACCCATTTTAGCACCTTCTACAGATGAGAAATTCAGAAGAAACACATGAACCGTCAGCCCACTAGGGATCAAAATTGTGTATCAAATGCTTAAGACATCAAGAATATCAAGCCTTCTTTTTTCCCCGCTATAATATGTGGCCTCAGGGAACTATAACATTCAGTAGCAGGACAACCCAGTATACTCCGAGCTTTCTAAGATGTGTGTGTATATATACACATGTATACGTATATATAGTATCCATTCAATTAATGAGAAGTTAAATTGGTCATAATTCTGCAAGCAGTATCCTGTGCACTAATTAGATTGGGACTCCTGGAGAACTAACAGGTTGGTGTGTTTTAGCATTGCTGATCCTTCATACGCTCAAGGGGAAGGAAAAGCAGTGAATTAACATCACATTAGTGTTATTATATTTTTGCATCCTTATTTCTTTCGTCTCACTCCCAGGCTCTAGGAAGAACAAGGCAGTTGGTGCTGAGTTGAGCTCCACAAAGGCAAAGCCCCTACGTGCTGAAATCACAGAAACTGCCTTTGGGAAACCTGTCTGACTGAGGCCATAGAGAGATCTAGATGAAACCTGCTGTAGAATCATGTTTTAATTAATGAGGTTATAAAGTTAGTTAAATTTGCTTTTTCTCCCCCCTCTACTGTGTCACTTCACTAACAGAATGCATATATTTAAGAATAAGGGTGCATTAGCACTGTGATACAGCAAAAAGGATTAAATGAATGATGTGTTTGTTTACCTCTAGTATTACTGAAGGAGGAATATGGAAATAAATGCTGTGGTCTTCTCCTTTGCTTATGGTTGCCTTTTTAAACTAAACAAGTGAAAATGAAACCAGTTAATCTATATTTATATTTGTATACAAAGCTACTCCTCGGGAGGGATGCTGTTCAGTTCACCTATGAACTGAACTATGGTTCAGTTGCAAAATCTGTCCCCACAGAGAGGACAAGTATTCTGCCCCCCAGAAGAAATAAGATAGCATTTGAGTAAACCCTTTGCGGAGAAAAAAGTACTTGTCACAGATGCCAAACAGAAGTCCATCACCAAGATGATCGAGAAAAAAGAAAAGGGTTCTGGCAGAGAGCAGAAAGTCTTGGTAAAGGGAAGACACAAGCAACAGAATCCTACAAAGTTTTTAGCAATTACTTATGTATGTTTCTGTGCAAGCATATGCTTTAACCCTCATAACTATTTCTTATTTATTAGGCTTCTGAACTATAAACACATCTAAAGAAGCAATTAGAATTATACATGTTTCCCCTCCTCCATTCAAGAAGTCTTGGCATGGTCACAGAGATTTCTTTTATAAAAAAACAACTTATCTCTATGACACATTGATTATTCCTCATGAATAAAATAATGATTTTGATGCTCCAGCTTTTTCAGAACAGTAGTCTTTGGAGGAACAAAT
Source organism: Nothura maculosa (assembly GCA_032353885.1). Classification (NCBI taxonomy): domain Eukaryota; kingdom Metazoa; phylum Chordata; class Aves; order Tinamiformes; family Tinamidae; genus Nothura; species Nothura maculosa. Next base: position 1,977,909 of record JAUBOD010000326.1, on the reverse strand, counting down.
AACTAAATACACTTGATGCCTTTTGTGTTCTCTCAAAAAGTTTACAAAGAAGCACACTTTGTAAACAAACAGAAAGACTAATTCACTTACCTATCAGAGACACTTCTAACTGATCTGTCTCATGGCTATCACTGCATGCAGAGATTAGGAATCCATGTCTTAAACCATAAAAGAAAAAAAGCTGCACAAAATAAACAAAATGAATACAATACGTTTTTTAAAACTATATTTAATAATATTAAATATAATAATAATAATAATTTAATAATTCACTAAATAAAACTATGTATCTTTTTTGTTACGGTAAGTCTATCCTGCATTTGAAGTGCTAATCTTTGTGTAAAATTAGTTCTCTCAGAACAACTGGAGCTAACTCAAATTAAGGTTAAAAATGTTTTAAGAATTGATCTATTTTTATATCATTTGCCAAGTGAAAATCCAAATAAATAAATATAAACACATTAGAGAAATAAGTATTTGAAAACTAATCAGAAAAAATGCACAATTTTTTTATGTGGGGGTTTGCAACTCTGTTATATAAAAGAGTATGTCTACCTATCATAACTTATAATCAAAGTTCCACATTTCAAATGTAAGATTACAGGAGCATTCCCTAGTGAGGAGCACTGGAAAGATGTCTGGTCTTGCCTCTCTTCCAAGGGGGCAGATGATTTAGAAAAGCAGAGAAGTCACCACACAGCGGGAAAATTGTGAGCTCTCTATGATAGTGGAAAACAGTAAATCTTCTTCACAACAGCAAGCTTTCTGTCCCTGTCATGGAGCATTATTGATTGCCGTTCGATGCATTGCAAGACAAAACCCTCGGTAATAACTCACCAAGGCCATTTCCCAATAAAGTCAATGGGAAGAGTCATCCTGATTTCCTATAGTGCTGGACCGAGTCCACCATGCATTGCACTGCAAAATCCAGGCTTTTAAGAAACAGCAAAATTATCAGCCAGCATAAATCAGCTCAGCTTCACTGGAGTCAAGAAGCTGCGTTGATTTAAAGCGAGTCAGTGACATTTACATTATGTCCTTCAAGAGGTTCTTGGGGGAATGATATTCGGCAATAACTTTCAGCCTTTTGCCCAGGGCTCTGGAGGACGGCAGACACCACAAATTCTTCTTCTTAGCCCTTGCTAGAAGCACAAGTACACCAGAACTGCTCTCTGAAGAGCTCACCTGGCACTTCATTATGCCAGGAGTCATGTTACTTCGTTATGCCTGGAGTCATGTTACTTACAGATAGACAAGAAACTGGGAATCTCTTCCCTCCTTGGCACACTGCCTGCCATGGGACACAAAATCCCTGTATCCGGCAGGAGCTTCCCAAGTGAGCACTCTTGACTCATCCTTTAGGGCTGTGTAAAGTAGGAAATGCTATCCAGGGAAATCAAGTCTGTATCCTTCTGCAATCATCTCTAGCACTTAGGCGTTTAGGAGTCATCTGTACTCCACACTTTGCAAGCTGCTTGGCTGAGTGCTTATTCAAGACAAAAGATATATCCAGTCAAATGAACTCGCATCAAATGGATTAACAAAATCTCCTCTCCACGTCATCACAATTTTTATACTAGTCTCACTTATAACTGGTGTGTTAAATCACCATTTATTCAACAAAATATGTAAGGTTTCTGTACTGAGATGTTTGTATCATGTAAAGTAAAATTTTGCAGCTCATGCTGTTATGTTCCAGGTCAAAATTAATTTCTAAAAAAAATATATCATAAAGAAATAATCTATGTAATAATAGAAAGCCTTGTTTAGTTAGCTTTAACTGATAAGTCTACCCATTTTTCATGCTCAACTTTCACCTGCCTTCGTATTCAGCTTTTCAATCTCCCACACCCCTGCCATGAGAGTAATGAACTTTATTTGACCAGCTGTGTGTTTATAAAACTGTCTGCTTTGCGTTTTCTGAAATAATAGTCTCATACTGTCTTTTCCTTGACTCCCTGTACTTCCCGAGTGAGACAGGAAATTCTGCAGGAATTTTGAACACTACTACAGTTTTTATAGTAAAGGCGTTCATGCTTCATGTTTGGAAGCATTTGAGATCATTCCAGTGCTTGCTATTTAGCCTTCAGGAAATATTATCTAGACACAGAGAAATATTTTCTCATTGATCCACTTTTCACTCAAGTATGGTAATAGCACAGACATAAAATTTTAAATTAATTTGTTTAATAATGCTTAAATCATTAGTATCAGTGTGTAGGACAAGGCTCTTCCAATTCTGCATGGAGCTATCATTTAAAGATAAAAGCTATTTAAAATAATTTAAGTGTAGGAAAAGAGGAAAAACAGTCTGAGACTGAATATTAATTGTACATCACTGATTTCCTATTATCAGATAGATGCAACTTGCTATTACTTCCTTATTGCACCAAATATACAGCCTTATTAAGTCCCATTCATATCCTGTTAGAAGAAAAAAGGAATGGAAACAGTCATCCTTCTCTGTGCCTTTCCTCTTCAAAGTCTGGATATAATCACCATCCTAAATTCAGATGAGTCCCAGATTAATTACATGACATGATACATTGCATGCACTTCTTCCAAACCTATATAATAACCAACAAAATATAACAAAAATACTTGTAAGAAAACATAGCAATTCGTGGAGAGACCTGGTATTTTCTAAAACTTTTTGGCATTTCTTATATTTACTACATATATATACACAGTTATATGTATATATGTGAAGATAGACATCAAAACAGGAACAATAAGCAAGGGTACACGCACAAGAGGAAAAAAAGCAACCATGTGCCTATTTGGCATCAACTTTCCCATCTACCTGCTTTCTTATTGGTGTTCCTGGATTTTTCCTCAGCTTACTATGTATCTGATATCTCTGTTTCTAATGTTACACAACTAAGCTATTGATTTTATGGATTTCCCCATCACAGAACATGCAACAGCAAGAATAGGCCAAAATTTAACAGTAAAGAGTTGGAAGAATATGGCACCTTTCCATAGTATGTTCCAATGTAGTTCAGGCTAAGTCGAGGTGGGCAGATGCTACAATTTGAGAACTACTTGGTTGTCCTACTACATGAGCTGGAGATTTCAGTCCAAAATCCCAGTTCAGACAAAGTGCCTGAGCCACAGCTGATGTGTTGCTGATGGTATTACGAAAGAATAAAGAGAAAATCCTTTCTGGGAGAAAAGTCGGGGAGTGGCCTTCTCTGCAGCTTCCAAGGCTCAGCCCTTGATGAGGTGGAGGAGTAGCCGCCAGAGGAGGCACTCAGGGCCCCAGTTTGGACACGATGGTCCTAAGCCCTCTCCAAAATTTAGCAGAGCAGGTCCATAACAGATCACCATCACAGGGGAGCAACTGGTCAGTGTAAATTGTGCTGTTTAAAATCCTGTTTGGATAGAGTTGTCCTTCCAATTTGGAAGGCAATGTGGTAATAAAGCTCCAAAACGTTGCATATCACCTCTGATGCATGTTATATTTTGCATTTTGTAGGAATACGTTATGAGTCCAGTAATAGAAGAATCAATAGAACTGTATTTATGAAGTACCTGACATGCATGTCTGCCTGTTCTTTGTTACAAAGCACTCTTGTTTACCTGTATTTCAAATACTTCAGAGAGAAATCTCAATGGCCTTAAGAGACTAGCAGCTACCCAACTCTGAATATTTTTTTTTACCTCTTTTTAAGAAAAAAATATTATCTGACTGTCTCTAGTGTGTGCTAATCTCAGTTGTTCCCTGAAACAAAGATATTTTTCATATTGAGTATTAAATAATATCAACAAGAGTCCTCAATCGAATTCACATGTGGGATATATACAAAATTAGGCACAAGTATTTTTTTGCTTTTTTACTTATATTACATAACTACTTTTTGAAAGTTTATATCTAACCATGAAAAGATCATATTTTCCAAATCTGTTATATCTGCTTTTATTTGCGGTCATTAAAGTTTTAACATAACCATGTGTCATTTTACTTTGGGGAAAAAACACTCAAACTATTAAGAATCAGACTATTTCATGCTCATGAATGTCTGAGCAGATGGTATAAATTGCTATAGATTAGTACTGAATGTAAAAATAGTAGCACCACCTATTGGCAAGATACATAAACTGATCCATCAAATTTCATACTATCATTCATATTATCACTGGATATTAAAGTTGAAGCCTATTATTCTTAGTTTTATTTTAGCTGTTCAAAGTTAACATATCTATTAACATAGCCTTTGGAGTTTCTTTTTTTGATTACTTTTGAAATAGAAAAATAAAAAATCATACATTTGGAAAACCACTTACATATAATCTAGAAATTCTTAATGCCAGGATGAAATAGTTTTGGAATGCATTCCAAAGATCTGGAACCTAACTTACGGATTTCTAATATTGACCAAAGCCCTTATCCTCGAACTCCCCCAACATAATCTCGCGAAGTCCTCTTGATTTCAAGTGAGCCATATCTAGAGGAAAAAAGGGGTGTGGATAGGAAGCACTCTGGTATTCAAGTGCAAGAGATAACTTTTCAAATATTTATGCATATCAGAAGCTGTATATATTTGGCTTAGCCGAATAGGAGAGTCTAGGAGTTAGGTGCACATATTTGGTTTTTAGCTGAAATTCACTAGCCTAATTTGTGGGTATATTTTTTTCCCCAGTATTCATCTGAATGATTTATCTTGGTTCTTGGGTTAGATTTCTCAAAACAAATCTAAGTTAATTTTAACTTTATGAAGCAGTCTTTCTGAATGTTCTTTTATTTCTGTGGGATTGAGTCTTATAAAGTTGGTATTGTATTTCTTTTTGCAAGTTGATATAATTTTATTTTATTTTTTAAATATCAATAGTGTTTATCAGAAAAATTGGTTCCACTCATCTTTTTCCTATTGATGCCACTAGTTTCTTAAGCATCTTCTTAGTTCCTTAAGTATCCTTTTTTTTTTTTTTCCTTTTCTCTTTATTGCTCACGCTCATTGCTTCATTACTTCTCCAAAGAAGAAAAATGATGCTATTCATCATGGGCTAGAATCTCCTTGCAAAAGAATTGTTCTGTTTGCTGAATCTGAATATTAACCTTAACTTCTACTTTTCTAGTTGTTTCACTCTTTTCACCTTCCATACTCAAATTATTTGCACAAGCTCTATTTTCAGAAAAGCAAACTTTCCTTGTGCTGGTTCTGTTTCAAAGGAATCTGTTACCTCTGGAATCCACTAGTAGTCCTGGTGACTGCAATCGATTACCAGCAGGATGCATTTAAAACACAAAATCATGCCAAACTCTGCACTGTTACCAGAGCTTTGTGAAGAGCAATCCCTGATCAGCAAAAGGATGAGTTTTTTTTTTTACCTTTTCCTCTCACGCTTACAATGCCTCTGCAAAGCCAGATTTGTACTTTCACAGCCACATGTTGATGCAAAGTGGTTGTATTAGCCATGAACACAGAAATTCCCAGTCTTTGCCTGTGATGAGTTTGCCAGAAGTAATACCAGAAAGAGATGATGGACATACTGGACATTCACCCTTTTTGTGAATCCACTTGTCTAACCTGAACTAGACAAAAATAACAGCAAGTAAGGTTGCATCTAACAAGTTTTATGTTAAAGAGCTATGTTAAAGGTTTTTTTTAGCAATATACATTTCCTGGCAGTACTTTCTATATGAAAGAGTTTTTATTCCATGAGGAACAATTCAGTTATCTACAAGAATGAGTTGGCCAAAGTAATTTATGTAGACTCTCAGCTTCATTAAACTGCTTCAGCAATGCAAAAAGAGAGAGACGCAGCTGCAGGCTTGTAAATACATGCCTAGTAAAACAGTCCTACTCCAGCTAATGAATCTTGGTGTAGCTGACACTTCTATCCTAGTTAGAGCTCAGAAAACACTGCTTTTGTTGGATAAAATGAAAATCAGCCAAACAGATTGACGTTGCATCGCTTTCTCATGACCCTGAAGACATGCCATGTACAATATACATCATCTTGGATGGAGCCAGAGCATTGTGTTGTTCTGTCATATTACACATGGTGGTAGCACACAGGCAATCAAGAACTTTCCAAGGGGCAGGTATAACACCAACATATGCTGGGCAGGGGGTTGCAGAGCTACAGGGCTTCTACCAGGGTTTGGGACATAGAAGTCCTTCTTCCTCCTGACCAAAGGAGTTGATGAGAGTCTTACTGGATGGTCTTCTCTTGATGGGGGCCCAACTCTCCTAGGAGAGAGCCACTAGCAGGAGCCACTGCAAAGTGGGATGATGGTGGGTTACAGTAGGGCATGCAGAATAGAGAGAGACAAACGTCTTGCCCAAACTCACCAAAGTGACAAAATTCTTTTCCAGTAATGGTCGCAGTGATTTTTACTCATGTTCTTTTCACCGTTCTTTCAGTTTTGAGGCTACACAATTTCCTTCATCTGCATGGCACTACTCACATACATATTTTCTCATTAATTTGTCATAAGTAATAGCTACTTCCAAAACTATGTGTAAGTAAACACAAACTAGCAGCCAAACATTAATCATGCACACACAAAAAACTAATATATATTTATATGTATTATATGTAAAAGATATACACACACACACACAAAACAAAATTGTTCCTTCCACAGAATTCAAACATACAGAAAATACTATGAAGACATGTAGGCTGCTAAAACTATATATATTTCTGTGTGAAAACCATCACTGTGACTGAGAGCAAGAAAACACAAGATCACTTGTAACAGATATATCTAGCACATTTCTCCTTAGGACAAATAACGTTTTAAGCAAAGACAGTGTTTTAAAAGCTTGCTCTGCACCGATAACCTCGATAAGCACAGGAGCTGCTTTTGGCTCATTTGCATTCCTCAAGTCAGACAGGACATGGAACCAAAGCACAGAAATGGGCAAAACAAAGCAAATGAACAAAAAGTAATTGAAGTAACATGAGACTTTAAACCACATCAGAACATTCCACTGTAGATACAAGAAGCAGAGGATTCATATGGAATGGGAGTTCATCATCCTTCACCATCACTTTTGCCTGCCCTTGCCACAAGCAACAACCATACAGAATGGGACACCAGGACCAGCCTGTTGTCCTCTGCCTCAGAAAATCCTTACCAGTTACAGCCACTTGCCTTATTCTAAATGTTGGGCTGCTTTTCCCAGCATCACGTTCCTGAGCCTGATGAAGAAAATGAATATCCTTCAAACATTTTAATAGCAGCTTGTTAAATTCTTTCTGATCAGCTGTAATAAGTCTGCTCACTAGGCCATGGAGTATCAAGTTAGATTTTTCTTCTTCTCAGGTTATTAAACATGAAAAATAAAGATTTTAAAAATGAATTCCTGTAATGAAATAAATTGGATGGTTGAGAGACCAGGAGGGCCAAGGTAAAAGATGATGCAAGATACAGATTGGGAGGGGCCCTTTTTCCTCCTTGAAGTAAACAGCATTCAGTTTAAATTAAAATAATCAAAGCCCTAACTCAAAACACCCTGACTTTCAGTCAAAGGATCAAGATTTTATAGGAATTGCTTGTTTCTAATTCAATTTTACGCCACTGCCTGCTTTCTCTTTTGAAAGCAGTTTGAAGCAGTTTGTTTTTTGGAGCTCTATTCCTCTCTGGCCAGAGCCATGCCTTTGGGTTTTTTTTTTGTTTTTTTTTTTTTTTTTCTCCTTCCCCTTCCAGGACTTTCTCTCTCCCTTCATTTTTTTTCTCTTTGGCTCTGCCTCTTACATCACGTTCTGCCAGATGCCCTATGTTCAGCTGTCATTTTACAAGAATTCTGTACAAATTGGTACAACTGGAAGCCATTACCCAGATATTCCCCTTAATTGACAATCACACAGAGCTCACAGGAACCTAATAATACCCAGTTTCCTCTTGTCTAGTTAAGGTCTTTGCTTCCAAACTTGAAAAGCAGCTCTAGGAGGCAGGTAAGGTCACGAACAAAACTCATACAATTATCCCATCATTCTTCAAATACCAGGTACTCTAAGACACTATGTAATGCAGGACTGATCAAAGGCTCTTACATGATGTTGCATGTCTACAAGACACTATGACTTTTTTTTTCCCCCTCAAATGGACAAAGCCATAAAATACATCTAATGCTTTGTTATGCAAACTTTCCATCTGTAAAAATTCAATATATTTATACTACTACTCTTGACTAGGTATATAATTATATATATGCATCTTACACTATGTTGCATTTATTATGCCTAGCTGAACAAGCTTTTCAGAAGGAAACTTTCCAGTCATTGAGGGTTTTTCAAGGGCAAAGGCAGGGAGAAACTTGTTAAATTAAAAGCAACTCATATCTCATTCTGAGAATGAGATTGGGGTGAAAACACCAAAATCAGTATAGTGTTGATGATATTTAACAGGTTGATTTAGATATTTCACACTTTTTTTTTTCTTTAAAGAGAAATTCAGCAAAGGTATGCATGATGAGGGAATTTCTCTGATGTCAGGAACACTTTCTGCTACTCTGAATATGAGCAAATTATTAACCTTTTAGAAATCTCAGCTTGGCTATAAGTTAGTAAAAATATAACAGCCAAATTTGGATGCTTCCTCCTACAAAGAACACATGCACAGCCCTCAGGTGCAAACAGGGCATCACATACAATGACCGACATTTCCTCTCCTTCAAGGAGGAAAGGGGTTAGTCCTGCTGAAATGCAGATGATTTCTCTATGTGGAGGAAAGATATGCAGAGTGGTAGCCTGCATATCTACAAGAGGCAGAAACTATGAGAAGGCAGAGAAAGAGAAGAGGTGCAGAAGGCAACATTCATAGATTCTGATGATTCTTCTTAAAGCCCCAGAACTAGTGATCTAAACTGCCCAAGCTTCTCTTTTGAGTTTTTGCTTCAATAACTACCTGAATAAGGCGAGACAGGCAGCAAACCGTAAGACACTGCTAAAAGCACGAAAGTTGCACCCAATGAAGGTTCAGGGGTAAAATGCACTGAAGGCTACAGGTCTCAAAAGAGAGAAGGCAGGGAAAGACTTCAACAAGCCTACTTTGTGAGTCTTTGCTTACATTAGATCGAGGTTTACATTGATCAGGGCAGGACAAACATTGTCTTTTAAAAGAATTTTGCATCCATTTCTTCCCTAAAAATTTATTTGCATTCTCTCTCTTAAAAAATAGGTTTCCTTTTATGATAGTCTGACCTATTTTAGCTGAAGGACATATTTTAGGCCTTCCCCCCACACACACTGTGTTCCATCAGCACCAACGCAAAAAAACTGCTCACATTAGTGAATCTGCCAATAGAAGAAAAAGGCCTCTGTAAGGGAGAATTGCTTCACATTTAAGACCCTCTATCAGCAGTACCTTATTTTCTCAGACAAATTTTCCACTAAGCATCAAGCCCCTGCTACTAAATGGAAAACAGATTAATCTACATATCTACATATGAAGTTACAATATGACATCAAGATAACAAAAAAGAAAGAAAGAAAGAAAGAAAGAACAAACAATCAAGATTAGGATGCAAAGCAGAAAAATCGCAACAAAACAGGATTCTCTAGGCGCCATGGAGTTCAGGATTTGTTCACAGCCATATCACCAATCTGCCACTTCATGTATCACAACTCCCACCATGCTCTATTTTGAGAGCTGTGGTGGGATTAAATGAGCACACAGATCTTGACTCAGTTATCTGCATATGGCTGGATTTCACCTGCAGTGCCTCCTCTTTTGCTGCGAATGTTCAACAGAAGTAGAAAATGCCCACGCCTCTGGATTTTTTCATCTCCTTTGCAGCTTCCTTACATTAAATGCTCAACACAAATCTAACACAAAAGAAATAAAAATAATACAACTACTTCCTTTAGAGTGAACAAAGAACTACTAGAATACAATTATGCCCTCTGTACTGGAAGTTAGCAAGGATGTGTCAAAATTAAGTTTGACTGCAAAGAGCCTGCATCTTTTAAGTGCTAATATTTCTTTTCTATGGCTAAGGCAACAGTAACAACAGCATTTTTTTGTGAATTATATTTGCTTAGCTGTGTAAAATGCAACTGCATTAATTTCAAGTCAGGAGGACTCTACTATGAGGAAAATATCTATGACTCTCCCTAGCTTTAGATGCACACAAAACAGGTTCTGTGAGTTGAAAGGGAAGAGAATAAAAACCCCAAACACTTGTGGTGTGCTACTTATCACACACAGTGACAGTGATAAATTCCCTCAGTGATTCTCAGGTGCCCTGTTGTTATCTTTAACTGCCTTCCAGCTTGTCAATCTTCTGCTTCCAGATGGTATCGGTCATTCACACAGGCAAAATCTCGCTTAAAGGGACTTACACTTTGTGCTGGTAATAGGTGTTTTATCTTCTAGTGGATTACTTGCCCACTGTTCTTGTGGAATTCAACAAAAGAAGCATCTTTGATTATCTGACAATTTATCTTTTGTACAAATCTTGTTGGCGATTGAGTTCTTGTAGGTTCCAAGAAGGTGGTTCTTTCAAAATGGAATCTCTCCCTCAGGCTTTTAGCACAGGATAATAAGACTTCAACTTCCATGGCACAGCATAGAAAGTAGGGGACAGAATAATATCTACAACAGCAAGGTGTCTGATGAGGAACACCACGAGTCCTTTAAATTGCATATTCTTTTAAAACATCTAATTTCATACCTGGCCTATACAAAAACAAAGTGTATACACAAAACTCTGCATCCAGCCTCTATTATGTAGTATATTTCTATGCAAATGAAAGAAGTTGAAATTTTCAATTAGCAGTATGCCTAACAGTTGACTCATTGAGAGGAAAGAGATGTGTGGGTTTTTTTTTTTTTTTAATTATGGCTAAATAAAACAACTGACAGTTCTTAGATAAAAATAGGAGAGAAAAACACAGAATTATTCCCATAGTACTGCTAAAACTGAGGTGTTGCTTAATTACGACAGTATATGTTATGACCTTTACATTCTTTTGGATTGGTTTGTTTAATATTCTTAATTGCTTAAAGCATCTAAAGCAGGAATAGATCATCAGCAGAAAACTGGAGCTGATTAGCAGGTTCTGAGAAGAGCAGAAAGTTTTGCTTTAAGAATAACGAGCAGAGAAGCAGAGTATTGATTCTGCTGATGAGGCAATGCCACAGCACTCTAAAATTTAGGTAATATTTATAAAGAGCTCATTTAAAAGTCCTGTTTACATGAATCAACTTTTGGCCCATGAGTCATGCAAGAGCTCTGCTGTCCCAAGGCCCTAGCTAGTAGCTTTTCCATAGAGGTAGTAGCCAACAACTCAACAACTCCACAACTCTTCCAAAAAGCAATGCAGAATTTTAGAGCTTAGTAGAGTAAGTGAGCAAATGGCATATCCAGAAAAGATATTTCTTGTTTCTGCTGGAAATCAACTCTCTTGCTAGAACTGAATGAAATGCAGTAATGCAATAGTTTTCACTAGATCAAGTCCAACTCATGTCTCCTCTACTCAACACCTTTCAGTAAAGAATGAAAAATAGGGAAACAGGAAGGTCTACTAAGTGCAATAACTTTTACAGGTGAAAATCAAGCTGTCTAACATAGTGTAGGTGGTTTGAAGTAGTCTTTCCAGGTCAAATCAATAAAATATAGCAATTCCTCTTGATATGTCAAGCCAACACAAATTTGAAATACTGAGAGATAAGGGCAGTAGCTCAGTGACTATGTCGCTGAGACATTCCCATTTTCAGGCACACACTTGAAAAGATCTGTTAGCACATTTCATTGTTTATCTGAAGGAGTGAGCCCTTCTCTCCAAACTAGTATGTTTAAGGTCCTCAACACAGCTACATCTGAACACTCATTTGTCATTTGCTGCAGGAGGGAGACACTTTTACATTATTTCAAAATGGAAAATATGCATAGGAGTAAAGAATATCAAGGAAGACAGGGATAATAAGTAGCATTCCCCTCTAAGCTTCTTTTGTTTAACGCCAATAGAAACATCATTCTGAGAATAACAGTTGAAGATAAGATTATACCCTTCCATCAAAAGAACCATGGGTTATATACACAAAGAGGTAACATTATTATTTATGTTCACATAATCTGAACATGTCAAAGTAATTTGCAAATATTAATGAGTGTATAATCTTCCAGGGTCATCATTGTACAAGAAAAAAGGAATTCAAAGAATCCAAAGTATTCAAATCCTGCCAAAACCCAAAAGAATCACATAAAAAATAAAAAAGCAATACTCATCATCTGTAATTCCATAAGCTAACTACAAGGGTTTCCATTATTTTATTAGAACAATAAGATAAACGGTTAATTTATTTTTGTTTCTATACTTCTCATGGTTTGCTTGCTTGTTAGTGGAAATTGGTAACATTTTTTTCCTTTTATTTTTTTTTCTTGCTTTTAAGTCTGAAGTCATTTATCTCTGATGTCTTACACAGTCTGAGGATTCTGACTTCACTGATCCAGTCTCCTGACTCCTCTTCACTAATAATGATTTTATTATGAATATTCAATCTAATAACCTGACCTCTGAAAGTATAAGTCGTTTTATCAAAACAGAGTTACTACTAAGTTTGTTAAATCACTACCAAGCAGAGATACATAACCTTTGCTGTCCATGCTCTTTTTGACTCAGAAGAAAGTCACATTAAATGCTAAAATTAAAGATTATTTTCCTTACAAATCTTCCCACACATCTTCAGTTAAGGAGACTTTTTTGCCAGCTTATATCATC
>JAUBOD010000326.1:1935011-1965128 GCA_032353885.1 Nothura maculosa | reverse complement strand
AAATTAAAGATTATTTTCCTTACAAATCTTCCCACACATCTTCAGTTAAGGAGACTTTTTTGCCAGCTTATATCATCAGAAATATAGGTAACATAAGAGATGATAAAGGAGGAAATAAAAGAAAACAAAAATCCTCTGCAAAAGACTAAACAAAAGCTACTGGAAAATCTTAACAGCTAGTTTTGATAAAATCCTCAAAGGTCTCTCAAAATCACATTAACCTCAAAAGTAAAGAGAAAAGAAGTTTAACTGAAAAAAAAATAAAAATGGAAATTTGGAAAAAATTACAATGAACAACTGTGCAGCACGAATCAGACTGTCTTTTGAACATCTGTAAAACCATTAATAAAGAAAATAGCAAATTTTATGCTAAGAACTTGACCTTCCTTCCATTAGTAAAGCTCCAGCGAGTGGAATAAGACAAAAATAAAATCATAGACAATCATTTTTTTCAACTAAATTATATTACATTCTGTAAACACTGACATTATATATGTTTGTGCATGTGTACAGTACATACATGTATATATAAGTATATGCATATAAACACACATACACACACTACATAGAGAAGTTTTTTGTTTCTTGCCTTTTTTACTGTCGATATTTTGAAATACTCAGATTCTGTTGGTTTGTCTACTGTATAAGTAAAATTCAAACAATAACCTGCTATTACAGTACTAGCTTCCTTCAACCCCTGAATCCCCATAATAAAATACTCTTAGGTTTTGCTGATCAGTGATGCCAAGTTTCTCCAACTTTTGCAGCCAAAGACAAAAGGCTTTAGGGTTTGGGTTAGAACATGTAAACCATGTATTTACCATATTTTGGTTCCTTAAAGTTTTTTTTTCCTAAAAATAAGAAAATAATCATATGTAAATACCTTTCTAGAACAGTTTGAAATAGGTAATTTTGGCACTCTGATATCATTCTGAAGATTTGTGTGGTGGTTTTTCCTTGACTAGTTCTTCACCATTGCATTTATTTCACTAAAGCTCTTAGGAGAGGCTGCAGAAGTAATTTGTAGCCACATAACAGCTGGTTTAGATTTTGTTAGGCTTTCTGTTACATTTTAGCGTGCTTTTGGATTATGCTGTCTTGTGCTTAATGTGTGTAATCCATGTCTGTATTAAAAGGATACTTGACCGCATTTGGTGTAAATAGCAGTGCCATCTACTTGCATGAAGACAAGCAGTAAATCAGCTTACAATTAGTGTGCTTCATTTTATCCTAGAGACTAGTGCTAATCCAGAGTGCTAAGGATCACGAGAGCAATGTCTTTAATTAAATATAAGATCACGGTTATAGCAAATGCAGTCCTTGAATTCCGCCACACTTAGTTAAATCAAAAGATTCATAATCTCAGCAGCCTTAGAATTAGTATTGTTGTAACTAATAAGAGAGTGGAAAGACGGCTTTTGCACAAAAAAAAACGCCTGAGACGGTACATTTTAGAGGTTGATACCAACAGTAAAATTTCCTTAATCCATTCCAGATGGTTAAAAACACTTTAGCAGCTACTAGCAGAGAAAAAAATAAAAATAAAATAGAAAGGAGAAGCTATAAAGTGACACGTGCAGCACAGCCCTAATTCCCAGCATATCTTTCTAGCACAGCATATCTTGCTAGCACAATCTAGAACAAGGGAGAGACTTCAGTGACATGAGCTGCACAGCAAGGAATAGCAAGCAGGTTCCACAAGTCTTCCTCCTCTCTGAGTGTATGTTTGCATGGTCCCACAGTCCTTGGGCTTAGGGAAGCAGCATTTCCTGACTAAATAAACCCTAAACTTTCTGGTACCTTCTCCATTGGATAAAGCTGGCTGATGCCAGGTATATATCAAATCATATTGCCCATTCCTTCAAACTCTTATCTCACCCAGGGCTGCGAAAGAGCTACACAGGCATCACTAACTAGTATCACCCTGGTCAGAAAGATGGTTGTTCTTGCTTGTGTCATGTTCTTCTAGTCCATAACATCACATGGGTTTTTTTCCCCCTCTTCCCCTACATAGGATTCATTACACTTAAATGGCTCCTGTACAACTTGCCAACCTGTAACAGTTGTGATGTACCACCTTAACCTTAGCTTGTGGGAAATTAGCTCTTTGCATCACTTGAAATCAGCTACCTAAAAGTAATTTTGCTCCATTCCAAAAGTTTATTAGGCTGAGCATACAAATTGCTTTTTTCACCTAACAGTGAAAGCACGGAACACTAAACAATACTTGACTCCTATTTTACATAATGTTCCTCCAAAAATTACCGTAGGTGTCATTTGTTATTACATTATTTGTGCTCAGTTTCAGATGCTTGCATTTGTAAACATGTTATTTACTATTTTTAATATGCATCTATGACATTTCAGCAGAACATACTGACAGACTACTGATGTCTCTGGAAAATTAAACACTTCACAAGTCAAGTCAGTTTTACAGGGATTTTATTTCATAAGTGTAAGCAATTTCTATAAATGTCAAAATATCTCATTTCATCATACTGGCAAACATTTTTTAATTTTAATTTCCTTTTTAAATTTATATGTTTGATCTTTTTGAAGTGCAATATATTTTTTCAGGAAAATATTTGAAACCTAGATAACTACAGTATCTAGTTATCTAGGTATTGTAGATATCTAACAATAATATCCACCTAGCAGTTTACTACTTTGTCTCATGCAAGCTACACAGCATTAGCTTTTGCTCATTTTCAAATTTCAAAGTCAAACTCCACAAGACTCTCTCACCTTCATAGTTATCACTGTTGCATTTTCTTTAAACCCAGCCACCATAAGGTAGAAGATGGCTCAGGGAAGGAAGGTTGAAAAGGAGTGGCTGTATGTCACAAACAGGGTAATCTTTAACACATGGCAGATTCCCATGCTGGCTTAATGCCTAATACCCTTGAGCATCTTATAGCTGAAACATAGTCTGTGGTGTTGTTAGGACTTAATACTTTTAAAGACTCATTGAGTGTTAATGGGGTCCCCTGGATTTAAGGTTTTGTTGCTTATTACACTCAGAGAGTAGACATGACCAAAGAGCCTGTGACAAAAATCCACGACAAAAAATCCAGACAAAGGTATCTTCAGCTGATGAATTTTTAAAGACTTTGAGATGGGAATTTCAAAGAAACCTGAGGGAGCCTCCTAGCTGTTCAGCTCTCATCGGCACTCAGACACAGATGGCTGTCTAATTCCTTTAAAGTACTTTGAAAATCATGATAAACTCACAAGTACAGACCGCTTTTACTGTGTGCTTCTTCCATCCACAGAACAGCATTTGATACCCCAAAGTGCTATATATTATATATATATATATATATATATATATGTGCGTGTGTGTGTGTGTGTCTTTATAATACCAAAAACTTCTTGCCTACCTACAGCAAAGGCCTGTTTGGTCACAGACAGAGATGCTGTATGGCATTAATTAAAACACTTGGCACAAACAACACTTCTGATCTTGGCTGCAAAGACTGTTCCTGTATTTTAAAACCAGTCTTTATTTAATGCAATGCTTCAGCAGTCCTTTAAAAGTCATTGTTTCCTACAAAGCAACAACATCCTACTTTATTTTCTGACAACACAATTGTAAACTAACTGTAGATGTTGATTAATAGACGTTCCTCTCCCAGCTATCTCCCATTCTCCTGCCCCTCTCTCGGGGCTACGGTTTCTAATGAATCAGATCTGTTTGTCCAGAAGATTAATATGCAGCTCTCTATATGAATAACACTCACTTACAAAATTCTCCAGATATTCCTTCTGGAACATAACTCTTGATACAGCAACAAGATATGGCATATGCCCACATGTTACTTACGACAGCATGTGCTGATGAGTTTTCCTTTGTTTTCTCACATTATTGAAACTCCTAAAATCCTGCACAGGCTAAAAATGACTAGCATGGACTAAGCAAGCCTCAGAAGTCTTTGTTTGAAGCTTATTAAAAAAACAAACAAACAAAAAAAACCAAGAACAACAAAAACCCACCTATATTAGCATGCCTTATTCAAAAAGTTACTCTTAATTAAAACATTTGTTGAAGTATAGAGTACAGGGATATGATTTAAATCCTCTAGTCAACTAATCATTTGTCTCAGTAATTAATTAGAGTAAATAAAGATGGAAGGCACTCTTTACTCATTTCCTAATTCATTCAAGAGTTTATGCTGCCATAGTTCCCCTTTCCCTCTTTAGCCTAAATCGTTTCATGGTTTCCCTTCATATTTCTATTTTAAGTACAGAGACCTCCCATTTCAAGTGAATGAACCTCATTGTTGTGTAAGCGTTGATAAATGAGAGCATTAGATACACCTAGCAGCCTAATGAAATTCCACACCTTGGGTTGGATGCCATCAAATGTGCTGCAGATTGTTTATTTCCCAGAGTGTGATTACTTGGAGAAAAATCTCATCTTTGATAATGGTGCTAAACAATGCGTAGCTTCATTGATATTTAATAGATAACATACTTAAAACAACACTGTTGGAGTATATCTTTTGTACCCAGCAGCTGTTCAGTTTAAAATGACAGAAGCACAATACTGTATTGTATACTTGAATTACACATTTAGTTTAAGGGATAAGAATCCCAGTAGCAGATGGCATCCCAGGCTGTCTAACATAGCAGGAGGGAGGGAAAATAAATAAATAAAGCAGGCCAATAGTCTGCCTTGATATTATAAATCAACAGCCTGGTTACAGTGAACATAGAGATTAATACATCAAAATCTGTGGGTTATTTCTGACAAAAGTAAAAAAAAAAAAAAAAAACTCATTATGAAGATGGTGCCACGATAAAACCACCCAAGACTATCTGCAGCCAGTTAACAGAGAAGCCCTTACCATTTGCAGCTTCCCTAGTGCTTCAAATACAATTAGCAATCTCCAACTGGATTTGGGGCAAGCAACTCCCAGAGAACAAATTCTCCACTTGCAAGGAAGTCCAGGTGTTATGTGAGGACAAGGCCTGGGAATCAGGATCCCTGGTTGGCTCCCCTGCAGCCAAGCACAGGCTGCACAGAGCGTACATGTCACAGTGACAGAGGCACCACCAGGCTGAAATATCCACTAAAACTCCACTTAAAATATCTGATGTAACTATTTCATCCCACTCTGGTTTCAACTATACTGCAAAACCAACCAACTCAGATTAGCTAAGGGATTTTAAAACTCTAGTTGGCCAATAAAGGTATATGGATTGCCTTCATGGGTTATCTGCCTTAGCAAGACCCTTCCCAATAAAAATTTACCTTTAAGAATTCAATGCAATTCAAGAAAACAGTTACTGTTCATAAGCCTCATTCAGTGGATTTTGTTTGGTTGGTTTTTAAGAAATTGTTTACATATCTATTGACTTTCAGGTCCATATCTGGCACTTTTTTTTTGAAGATTGTTCCTTACTGTAAGCTTCTCATTACTGAAAGACTTTGCTAACTTGAAAAATCAGTATCGCTACAGTGTCATCGGTGGCAGAAAATGACTATCCCTTGTATTTGTTTTCAGTTGCATAGAGTTCTCCTGAATTGGCTCTGTACTGACATTACTGTCTTCCTTACAATAA
This sequence comes from Nothura maculosa, assembly GCA_032353885.1. NCBI lineage: Eukaryota > Metazoa > Chordata > Aves > Tinamiformes > Tinamidae > Nothura > Nothura maculosa. Next base: position 1,959,563 of record JAUBOD010000326.1, on the reverse strand, counting down.
CTGTAATGCAATTATAACTATAATTCACAATTCGCAATCATTTTTAATAAGGGTATTAGGAGAATTTATAACACTTTGAATAAATAACAAAATAAAAACATATATACATATGCATCAGTATTGATATAAGAGGAAGGAAAGTGTCTCTCAGTACTGAAAGGAAACATGATTAAAGGATGATTTCTAAGTACTCAGTGTTTAGTGATCACCAATTGCTACTTTTCTTATAGTTGTTGTGGTGAGTTTCTTTATTCCTCCAAATGAGCTGTTTCTGAGGAGGGAGAGCAAGGCAACTAAATGAAACAAAAGGTTTGTTTCATTTAGCCATCAAGCTGGAGTTTTCTTTCAATAATAACAATAAGGAGCAGAAGGTAGAGCACACTGCCGAACATACCGACATCTCTCAGGCTGCCCTCTGGAAAACAGCTGCTTTGCCTTTATTTGTCAAGGGAATACCATCCAGCAGGGGTTTCTTTTGCTTTCAGAACTGCATAGAACAGTAACACTAAAACAGCGAGTGATATTTTAAAACAGTCAGTAGTTCTCTGGCGGTAGTCCTGGTTCAGGTAGGCAAAGTTATTCCCCTTGCATCTTGTCGAAGAAAATCTGGGATGAGTACAGCAAGTCTTACACTAAAGGGAGTAGGAAGATTACATTGATGAGGAAAATTATCTTTTCATACAGCTATTAGGTCTCATCCCGCAAAACATTCTGTGTGCTGCTATTTCAGGAGCCTTTTTATGTGATTGCCAGTCTGAAAAATTAAAGTTCAGTTATCATAGAAGCTGTAAAGTTGTGACATGCAAAGGCAGGGCCATACATGAGTGAGGTCCCTTGGGCTAACCATGGGGATGACGGGACTAACATCCAAGAGGAAAGGGGAACATAGAGGATTCCAAAGCAGGGGCCTGCAAACGCATCTTTTTATAATCACAGATAATTCTCTAACAATAGGCAGCTAATAGGCAATTAATACTCATGCATGAAGTAGAAGGACATACTTTAAAAATACTGATTTATTAAAAACCTCAAAGACCTTTGTATCATATGTAGCTCTTTTTACACATTTATGAAACAATTTTACCCAATTTTCAGCTCAAGGTTAAACTGGGCAATGGTTACTTACAAAATTACTCATAGACTGTTGCACTGACAGCAGCTGTGATAATTCAGTGACATGTTAAAAAAAAATCCCAAAGGACATTTAGACATGCATTTACTCTTGTTATTAAAGCATAGGATATATGATCATTCACAGTAGGTACCTATTAGCTGCCTCTTAATTTTCAATATTTTTAAGCTACAGATTTGTGCCCAGTATTATTTCTGTCAGCATAACTTTTCATGATTTTTCATGAGAGTATCTGCTGTGAAATGTATATTTGAAGTCTTTTGGTTATCTATCATTCAGAAAACAAGACCAGAAAAGATGAATAAATGGGTTTTTAATGTGAACCATAGATATGCTATGCTGCTGTTTGTAGCATCCTTTTAAGAAGAGGTCAGCACAACTCTATAGTCTGTTGCAGTCTTGTAATTTCCCAGCTTCTGATATTTTTAGGTATTTAAGAGTGGTGAAAGATTAAAAAAAAGAATATCTTATTAACCTATATATTTATAGGACATACATAATTTGTACCAGATATTGATGTGAGCATATATTATTTGTGTTTCTTCAAAAGCTAAAGTGCATTTTGACTGCTACATTCATGTGATGGTTGTACAAACATAGAGGGCACAGGATGCAGCTAATTTTTCACATGCTACATGAGCTGCAGCAGGTCCATAGGGGAGATCACATCTCACTCAATGAAGTAGAAAATGCAATGAAATTAGAGGAGTTATTTGAACCTCCTTTGATTTAACATAGAAATAACTGCTGGCAAAATATTTCAGACAAGTATTCAAGAAAATAGTGGAACTGCTTTTAAACTGAGCACACCAAGAAGCCATGTTAAAATTGAAGATCAAGAGCACAAGCTGAAATTTGTTTTTCAGTGAGAAATTTAAATAAATGCATCTTTGCTTTTTTTTTTTTTATAAGTAATTCTAGAAGATGTACAAGATAATAGATCTTTAATAAAAAACCCACTGCAGACACTGGTGCAACATGATGCACAGAAATGTCTAGGTAGTGAGAGTAGATGCATTCAGACAAGAAGTTAGGTACAAATGCTTAGTAATATTAATGATTTTTGAAAAAAAAAAATTAAATTATTGAGGCAGTCCATTCTTTGTTTCCTGAAGATCTCCTAAAAAGACAAGCTATTTTGAGAAAAAATGTTCTCCGGCTCAAAATGAAGTTGTAGACTCAACTCAGTAATCAGCTAATAAAATGCTATGTCAACAGTTATACTATGAACCATGAAAATTCTCATGTTAGTTCCTTTCAGGCTTACTAAATATATACACACACACACACACACACACACACACACACACACACACACACACAAGAAAGAATGCAATTCTGCTGAAGCTTTTATAAAGACTAAGGAACTCAGTTTCATTAGTTGGTGGCTATTTCTATTGTATCAGGTTTCAATGAAGCTGCAAGTTTTATATACCCCATATTTGATTTAGAACAAGTCATCCCTTACAGTAGTTACTGGCTGTGCGTACAGAATTCTGCTGATTTGGGGAATTACGGGCTGACATCTCCTATACTTTTCATCTTGAATGGTGACTGAATACGCAAGTCCTTACTTTTAAATCAATGGGATGAATTGCCATATAAGATCCTGATCAACAAGAGCTGGAATAAAAGAATAAAACATAAACTTCTATGATACCTTTTCTCAGCTTTACCTTCAATTATTTTATTCCTCCTACATATGAAAGCATTCACTGAAAATGAAACAGCACTCTTTGAAATTTAAATGCAACATAATAGTATCAAAATGCCTACATTCTGAAGTTTGAGAGACGTATTAAAGTTTAGACTTGCAATGTTGTTTGCAATTACTTTGTTACCAAAGAGATAATCTATTTGTATAATTAATCAGATGAAAAATCCCTAAGGATTTTTGCCCCTCCACCCTCAAAAGGTACCTTTTGTTGTTCAGAAATAATGAAAACATTTCATCAAGGCTTTCTGCTGTGATTGATAGTCTTTGTTGAATTTTGTTGAAGGCTTTTATTTTGAGTGGTGCCTTGAGCTCTTCATTTACTTTCATGGGACCTGAAACATTGCTTTTATTCTCTACTAGTAACAGGTGTTTCCTCTATAGGAAACCATTAGCTCCACATTTTTCAGCAATGCAAAACTGATTTTGATTTCAGGCTTTAAAGTTGTGGATTTTTTCACTTTTTTGTTGTTGAAAGATAGAACATTTAACAATTCATAAACAAAGTATAGCTCCTAAAACAATTAATGAAATACTAAAAGATGCATTTATTAAACAGGTTTCTAAGGAGATCCCTAAACCGATGAGCATTCTCCAATTAGTTTGCATGTTTTTGATGTTTTATTTTTTTCTCTGAAAACACAAGCGGAAAAGTGTGTTCTCTATGCACTCATCACAAAAGCAGTGTTCAAATTGAGCAAGAAAACAGGAAAAAAAGCCATCCTGGTTAAAATGACCAACCAGAAAACACAAAGAAACTAGATAAAACAATACCTTCCTTTACTATACAGCTGTTCTTTCAGGTTACTTGATTATAGGAAAAGGAGAAAAAAAACAGGCACTAGCAAAACTCAGTAGGGAAAAATAACTAAAACATGCATAGGAACCCAAGTTCCTAAAATCTATAAAACCTAAATGATACATGGTTAATCATGTGAGATTATTATTCTTATAACTTTTAAATAGAAGTGCCTATAATAGTTATCTACGCTAGTGATGGTTGTGCATTACCCAAATGCAGCTATTTAACCAACAGTGGAATGCAAACACATGTCCTGGGACCTGTCATGCTTTAGGGCCTGCTGTGGATTGAAAATACTTGCTGGATGAAGCAAAAATATCCATATAACTGTAAGAAAGTAATTTAAGAATGTACAAATCTATTCAATACAGAGCTGACCGACTTCTCAAGATAAACAGTTTCTTTACTGTGTCACAAGTGGGAGGTGGAGGAAGGGACATACCTTTAATCAATCTTTAATAGCTATTGCTTTGTAAAGCAAAGCAAAGAAAGACTGAAGAGGTAGAAACAGAATTCTGAACACTCAATTAATATAAATGACACTCTTAAATTTAAACAGGTTTAAACAAACTAATTATTCCCTGAGGAGTGGATACTCTTGCATGTAATGTTGATATTAGATAAAAGCCCAATACTTCTACCTACCAGACTGCCCATTTAAAACTGCACTTTTAAATGTGTAGTGCTTTCCGCATAATACACAAAGTTAACAAGTGGCATAACAAGAATATCTGCATATATAAAAATGATGCTTCTTGAAGACGAAGCTTCAGAGCATTGATATTTTGGTTCTGCAAGGTGATAATTAGTCTCGGCAACAGTAGCATCATTAGCTGAAATTTTTTGTGTTTCATCAAAGATGCAAAACATGGTCAAATAATTATTAAGTTGCTGAGGTCTTATTCATACAATTACGAAGTAAATAGGTTGTCACTAAAATTGCACTAGTAGGGAGCTGTGGGAAAACAAATCATGCACATAACCAATTTATCAAGACCTTGCATCCCAAGAAGCATTATCTAAGCCTTTTATTGATTAAAGCCTTTAAGTAGAAATAATTGTTCTATACAAACTATTAAAGTACTGCTTTTATTAAAAAAAGTAAATATATAACTAGGCCTGAAAATTCTGATCACCTTTGTTCCAGCAGTTTTGGCAAATCCGACATTTTTTTGTTGTTGGATTCTTCATTGAATTGACTATTGCCCTTAATTTTTTGTTTGTTTTCTCCTCTTTGCAAAGCCCTTCGGTCTATTTCAACACTTGTTAAAAAGGTGAAAGTAGACAAGTTAGGAAAACTCAATAATATCAAAATAGTCATTTAAATTTACTTTTCAACATTTTATTTTTTTGAAGAGATTCACTTATCACCTCAAAGAACACAGATTTTCTTTTGTATCTAAGAGCAGAGCACCTTTAGCAGTGGTTCTAAGGCACAAAACACGGGTTTTGCAGAAGCCTCTCATAAAAACTGGGCAGATGGGAAAAAGAACCAAGACTACCTCTGGGGCTGCAAGAATCTGAGCTTGCCAACCAGCAAGTAAAAACTTTCTCAACAGAAGACCACCTTAAAGATCATGCAGTAAGACTTTCAACAACAAAAGCCTCTGCTACTTAGGACAGTTCCAAAGTTCATGGGAATAGTCCACTGAGACCAACTTGAATTGGTCTCAACTAACTTCCAGAACACAGAATATTTTCCCCATTTTAACGCTCAAACAAAATAGACTTTATAAATTGAGAGGATATAACTATGGATATAGCAGTCTGTGGAAGACACTTTTTTAAACATGCATTTTAACTTTTTTTTTTCCTGTTTTAACAATTCTTTTCTACTTTCCTCTTCAATAGAAGGCACAAGTGAAAAACCTGCTTTAATTATTCATGCCAAAGAGTAAGCAATAATAACCACATAGCTTAAGAATGATTACCTACACGTCCAATTAAGCTATTCAAAAGCTGTTAATGTCATTGTTGTAAAGTAATGTAATTACCATCTTTTCCCTTGTTTCACAATTCCTTATTTCAATAATGTTGCTTTTACATGGATGTTTTCATGGTAAGTCTACACTTGAAGCCAGAGGGCATCCATGGCAACATAGAGAGCTTTAAGTTAAGGTGTTGGAAGCTTCCCCAATGTTTAGAAACACGTGAGATCCTGGTGCAAGACTAAACAGATTGGCTAGATTCACCACTCTAATGGGTGTGTTGAGCATTTAGGCAATGAACAAGCATGCCTTTGTCCATGTGAAGTCCACAGGAAGATCCACTAATTTGCATTTAGTAGAATGGATGTCTTTATTTCTGCTATCACTGATTTTGACTTGACTGCAGCCAAAATCAATGATAGCAGAGGACATGCACTGCTCACTTTCTGGCAAAGCATTAGCACAGGTTGGAGACAGTGATGCCTTCCATAGACATGACACATACAGAGAGAGTCTGCTCAGCCTAGCTACTATAGTTCACTATATAAAAATAACTCATGTCAAAATATAAAATAAAATTTAGTTGTAAAAACCAAAAACCTTAAGAAAAAAAAATCTGTGAGGGGATAATGATTTTCCTGTACATAAAGCTAATCTTTTTAGACTTTAATACTGTGTCAACACACATACATCTTCAATATGTGGTGTTAATGTCATTTTAATAAAACTAATTGTTCCCTGGTGCAATCTTAGGGAAGCCAATGGAGCTACATTAGGGTCAGACTTGGCCTCTTATTGCTAATGAAGCCAATGAGCTGGGCAAATTCAGATATGGCTAAAGGAACTTAATGCCCAATTAAGAGCTCATTAAGAATTAGAAGAGTAAATCATAACATATTAGATCTTTTATGGTAAGACTAGTAGCTTCTTAACATCAGAGCTATCTATAAGCAAATCTCAAAGAGGTGTCTTTGCATCATGTTCCCATTTTCCCCTTCTGACTATAGTTACTGCAAAATACTACCTTTGGATCATAGTTTAATAGAGGTTCCTTGTTTCTTTCATCTATTTACCTTTTTTTTTTCTGCAACTAAGACATTCCTAGGTAAAAAAACACATGAAACTTTGAGTCTTATTACTCATGTTATGCATTTCATTTTATTGTAATACTGAAAGGGTGATTTTTTTTTCCACAGTTTCCAAAGAGTAAACCATTTCCTAAATTACATCTCACAGCATAACATAAATATGCACATATTTTGTCTCTTATCCAATAGTCACATGTTATTCTTTAAAAGGAGACTATAACATATAAAAAAGTAAAATTTTTTGAAGACATGTAATCACAAAAGTGAGGAAATGGTTTAATGTGTACATTTCCGTAGATATATAAGAACTCCAGTGGAAAAGGACACATGAACAATTAGAGAAAGAAGCCCAAGATTAAACTGCCCTAGGAAGGTAATTATGAAGTAATGTTACTGATATTTTTTAAAATGAAATGGGCAGCTTTAAATTAAATTTTAAAATGGGCAACAATTTTAAGTGGCTAGACATGAGGTAGACTAGCTAGCTGACATGTCTAGCTGAACTATTACAAACCACTAAAGCTCAGAGAGGAAACATTTGCATAGATCATGAAAGTAGGGATTACATCAGTGAAGTTGAGAAATGCTAACACACACACAAAAAAAAAACCAAAAAAAAAACCAAAAAAAACCCCACCAGACTCTGGCAATGATAACTGGCTGACATGATACGTTTAGGATAAGTATATCATAGAATCATACCTCAGAATCACCATGAACTCTCAGATAGACAATAATCCCTTGTAGATCGAACAGACTTCACAAAAGCCTAGTATATTAAAACTATCTGGACCATCAGAGGCCTTATTTTATTTTTAAGAAGATTTAAACCAAATAAAGCATACTTGTACTGTAAAAGTATGATTATGTTTTATAAGAAGCCTTCCATAAAGCAAAAAAGAATGATTTTCTTATCTATTGCTATCTATTTTATCCCAGTATGTTGTACACTATGAATCATACTATTTTAATACATCATTTAAGACATAATGTTATACTTACCTTTCAAAAGCTTTACTTCTATATTTCTTAGTACTTCACATTAAGTTTTATGTTCTTTTTCTCTCTGTTATCCTTTCATTTGTTTAGTAAGTTAAATTGAAGAAAGAAATGTGTGTTTAACAGGAGTGCATTGCAAATTTTTCCAATTAACCTGATAACTACCTGTTACTGAACTGCATAGGTGAAGAAGTGCCATTTCACTTTTGTGTACCTATTTGCACTCTAAACAGAATTTTCATCTTCTGGGCAAGATTAAAAATGATGAGTTTATTAGAAAACAAGAGTCCATTGAGTTTTTTTCTGAACACTGCTTTTGGTTTGACATACTGCACTTCAGATAATGTTCAGCATAAAGTTTTGGAATACTCTGATAAGCTGCAAATTCCAAAGGAAAACAGCCACCCTTTATAAGAAGGCAACATCCCAGAAAGTCTGCTTTTTCCCCCAGGTTTTAGGAGGAATAAAACGAAAAGTCCTCCATCTAGCAAAACAAGTGGAAATACCTCTTTGCTTTACTTAAATCATTTTGTTAACACTGCTAGTTGTCTTCTCTCATCATCTCCAGGGGACAATTCAGTGCACAAAACACAGCTTCATGTTATCTAAGATATGTGAAATGAATCAACTCTGAAAGTCTCTATGCATCCTTCGTTAAGGTCACCTCTCTAGATAGCAACCAAGGGGAAAAAACAGCATGAGAAAAGCTACTACAAGTCAGCAAAGTAGTACAAATACTGTTGCAGCAAAGCAGTGTCACAGGAGAACAGATCATCTGCAGACATGTGGAAGGAGATTGTATCGAGTAGACGCAGGGTCTGCTCTCCAGGAGTCAGCCAACAGGTAATAATACATACTCTAGTATAACCACGAGAATTTGCAAAAGTACTATTCACTATAATTCTTAAAAAAAAAAAAAAAAAAAAAAAAAAAAAAAACAAACATCATTTTACCTATTACTCTTCTGAGCAATATAGTTCCCATAGGAAAAAAAAAAAAAAAGCTATAAAGCAATAAGCAGTTAAAAGCTGCCAAGTAATGCTAAAACCAGAGATGTACGTTACATTTGCAAAATATGGCTAATTAATAAAACTATTTAACTTCTGGTTCATGATTTAGGGCTGCTACCTGGGACATTAAGAAAATTCAATACATTTCTGTGTGCTGGTACCAACAATAACGATCAACATTAACTAGTTAAGCAGAGCATGAAGCCATTGGGCTGCACTATCACTGCAGATATGCCAAAAGACTCTGAGGCTCCAGTGATTTGAATAGTCTTGTTACATTAAAAAAATAAAATAAATACAAGTTTTTAAAGAAAGCAAGCAGCCCCTAAATCCATTACAACCTTCCTGTTCAACCCCTGTAGTCCATCTCCTTATTCCCTTACCATTGGCTGTATTTTCAGACAGCACTGAAAAAAGTTGCCTCAGAAAAGAAAATATCTGCTTCTGCAATCCAGTGGTAGCAAACTATCATGTGATTTAATCTGTTGTTGTTGGTTGCAGACCAAAGGCAATTTACTGTAAAGTACCTAAAAATGGCAGTTTGAAGAATTCAAGTGGCTAAAGACACCAATTTAGAGTGCACAAGGAGCCAAAAAGAGTACTGCAGATATTTCTGGAGATGCTTAGTGAGAAGCTTGAAATGAAACAGAAAAGAGTGAGGAGAAAAACTTGGGGACAGCACATGAAACAGCTCTTAGTGACTAGTATTTCTGGAAATGGGAAATCAGCAGAGTTGCTTGTAAATAGCATCTCATGCAGTCTCATTATCTTAGTACTATCTGCACACAACAGGCTGTTTGTAAGTTGTTATATGCTTTCATTTAACTTTTCAGACTTAGAAAAGACTAGTAAAATAGATAAAATTAAAAAAAAAAGAGAAGATAAAGTGAATTATTGTCTTCTGGTAAATATATCATTTACAGCTGAAGAATATCAGCTCTTTGTAATATTCCAAATACACAAACTCTCAAATGATGAGAATACATGCACACAAAAACTTATAAGCACATTTTTAAGAATCTCATATATAAAGTCATAAATAGAAAAAAAATCTTTGAATAAGAGCAAAAATGAAAAAATTACAGATATATACCTTTCTTATAACCTATTAGATGATTTTATTACTATGTAAGCACTTTTAATTTTTCCAGCTTTCTGTACATGCAAAAACAGCACAAGGTAAAAGGCAGCATGTCTAGACAACAGATAATAGAAATAACCTGAATATCATGATGAATATCATGATGTATTATACTCTTCTAAATAATTCAAATAACTTTTAAGTTTTTATTATAAGTCATGCCTACGTGCATGAACACTCATGCTTGCATATAAACAATATGCACACAAGCCAACTATCAGAAGGACACTGCTCCTAACGGTAAACTGAAGTATTGAAAAGTTAGGTTTTGGACCTAGTTTATATGTGTCTATCTGCCAGCTGCTTCAAAATGTTTTTCTTATTTGCTTTGCTCCTATAAGGAACAACTTTTAAAAGTGTTTTGAACATATCAGAAAGTAAAAATTACTCTCCTGGCAGTATTGCCTCCCAGAACAGTGTGATTTGTTGTTATATTTCACCATCCGTTTGATAGGAAATAAGATTACAGTCTCTCCTCCTTTCACAAATACATTTTATATGAGTTAGGGTTCCCCTTCACTTTTAAAAAAGGCACAACAATAATAAAAGTGTTGCTACAAAAACCCACAGAAAAAAATTCATTACAGATGCTCGTAATAACAAAGAAAAGAGAAACAGTCAGCATTTCTTGAAGATACAGATCCTAAGAACCCCATGGGCTAGAGGAAAGGCACAACTCCACATCCACAAGGGTGGCCCCACCATTTGCACCTTCACCACACAACCTTGCCCTCATCACAGTAGAAACACTGGGGTAGCAGCTCTGGAAATCTGTGTTATTTAGACTAACCGCAAATGGTCAAAAGCTCAGATTTTCAACCAAATTCAACTCCAGCTGCAATACTTGCATCTGCTCATTCTTATGCATACACACTCACAAAATGCTGTATTTCTAGAAAGCAAACAAAGGCCTCCTGCAACCAATGCAATATATATTTTCACTTCATGCTTGTATAGCAGAAAAAATACGACCATGATATCATTAAAAGAGTAGTGCTTCTTACAGTACACTCAATAACCTGAATAATGTATTCAGATTATTAAGCAGAAGAGGTTTTTCATCTGTTCTCCACAAACCAAACAAGTAGCATTTCCAGATAAGTCTTCTGTATCATGTTGTCTTATTTCCTATACTATATATAGCTCATAAAATAAAAGATGAAGGCTTTGAGTTGCCAGGAATATTATTTTTTTTTTCTTTGCATTGTTGCTGACATCAGGTGTATTAGCAGCAAGCAAATTGCAAAGAAATAAAAAAACATATCTGAGAAAAATGATAGCAAGAGTAGATTTTTTTTTTTGGGTCTGTGGAAGTCTAAAAATAACTTACACTAGGGCAACAAGTCTTTCATCTGGGCAATTCTGTTGATTGATAAACAATTTGGGCAAAACTTATTTTTCAGAACAGATTGCAAATAGATTACAAGCAGTAGAGGTTCTGTGGCTGAAGTGAGGAAATTGTAAGGCTGGAAAGCTTCAGAGGATGGTATTTCATTTTTCTCCTTTTTGTAGGACTACATGATATAGAAGCTTTCAGAAGAAAGATTTATAATCCTTTGGAGGTAAGACTGTAAATAATGAGGACAGGTGGACCCACAGAATCAGTTCTGGACATGAAGGAGAGCACAGAGGTGGACCTGGGTGGATGGATGGATAGAGGGGTAACTTGGGCATTACTGGAAGAGTTCAAAGGAGTATGAAGACTGGAAGAAAAAGGAAAGGAGGATCAAAGTTGAGGAAGGTCTGGAGACAAGGCTCTAGGTATTATATTCTATAAAAATGAATTAAAGTGTGGGAGACAGGAAGCCATGGCAAAAGTGGTAGCTTTCAAGACAGACAGACTTTGCTTCTGAAACTAGTGATTATGAACAATTATATTTGTAAATGCATGCAGTTCCTCCAGATTGTTTCAAAGGGGCTTGCAGCACAAATAGTTTTATCCTTATAAGGTATCAGCACAAATTGCACAATCTGAAACATTGTTAATTAAAACAAGTAGCTTCTCCTATAATTGCTATAACTGCTTTTTGCCATAACAAACAGGTTAAGCATGTAGTTTCCAATACATATCAATGCAGCAACTGAAAGTAGTTAAATAATAAGGTTTATTTTTCGCCAATTGTGTACAAAAGCCTTGCTATATAGTGATAGTGACAAAGTAAGAGTTATCTTCTCTACAGGATGGTGATGGCACAGGCAAAAGAAGCCTTAAGCTACTTACATGATTCTAGCTCTAAAAATCAAAAGTCTACCTGTAACACTATTTTTGCCATTCACATAAATGACCCAGCTATGCAGGCTGGTGTGCAGCATATCTTAAGGGCAGAGGAAATGGAAACATACCTCTAAATAGGATCACCATCTTTAAATATCAGTGTTTCTTTTGCTCTCCCAAAGTGTCAACTAATTTCATCTAGAAAATTTTACCTATCCTCAGCAAACAGATTGCTCTCTGGCAAATGTGAGCCCATTAGTCAGGAAATAGGATGTAATTTTGACTGAATTTTGTCAAGCTAAAGAAGCACAGTTGTATTTCTAGTTCTCCTCCTATTCAACTCATGCAGTTCAATTCCATCTACCACTTAAGGAAATTAAAATACCCACTCATAGCAGCGTCTAAATCTCACATTTCTTAATGAATGGTTATGTGAATGGCTAGAGGTAATAAGAAATACTTAAAGCAAGGATTTGGCTGGAATTTAGGCTTGCTCAATTGAAGTCTGATGTTTAATAATTCTCTCACTTCTGAAAATTCTTTTGAATCTTCCCAGATGTAAAGTACTATTTCAGATTGAAGTGACATGTTTTCAATATTTTCTCAATATGTAAGTTCAAACTGGAATGAAACAGGTCACAGAATGGAATTGAAAATATTACTTTTAAATTAGTTTGGAATCAGGTGAAAGTATTTTTGCCTCACTGGCACGGTCAACTTTCAGTTCCTGATGAATAGCAAATATTACAGTCTCTTCCTTGATCCTTGAAGGATACTTCTTTCTATGTGGTCTACAACATGCGTGAATGAAACTCCTTTCCATTTATTGTGCAGGCCATGTTCTTCCTATCAGGAATTTTCACAAGAAGATTACACACACGAGTCAGTCTTTCTTTACTCACCTACACTTATATAAACACATTAAGCCAGATTTGACCTAGGAAGCACCGCTTGACCCCAGTTTTCAGTTTTGCAAGGCAGAGAAATGCCAAGAGGAAGCATAAGAAACTATGAGCTTGTTGAATAAATTATGAACTCTTCAATAAGTATTATTAGATTTCTGCTGTAGCAATGGAAAAAACAGAACTGCAGAGGGAAAAGCAAATCTTTCTTCTCTCCTGCTTTGAAAGCACTCCAAAGACATAAGATTTCATTTTCTGCCTTGTTTACCTAAATTGTTCGGTGGTTTTAGAGATGCTATGTAAATTAAATGTATGCCCTCATTAGGTCAGAAGAGTGAAATGTAATATCTTATGCAAATGAGAAACTGGACTCGCATCTGAAGTCCTCAAGAGACAAGGAAATGATGAGTCCTTGGCTAGTGCAACAAAGCTCATATCAACTTTCAATTATTCTCACTCTAGAGTTATTCCTATCATGCCCTAGAATTGCTGCTCACAATATGAAGTTGCACAGACACAACACTGATATTATGATTTTTTTCTCTTTTCCTAAATGTTCAGACTTTACTACCTGGTCTGAAAAACGTTAAAAATAGTTTCAGCTCTAGCTATTCATAAATAGATAGGAAATGGATTATTAGTTTTTAATTTAAAAGAATAATAATAATAATAATATAAAAAAGTGGGAACTGAAGATTTAACAGAATTAAAAGACCTGATCTAATACCAGCTTTCATTGCACCCAGATGCAACTAAGTGAATATCTTATTTTTGCATTGACTCAGTAAACCAATTTAAACAATCATCTAGATGTAAATATTCAAGATGTATTTCACCTCCTATGGGACTTGATAGGCCCAAACTAAGCGCAACACATAAGGAAAAACATCAAAAATATATAAAAAAAATATGCTGGATCACCAAGTCGCTTAGAAATATACAACTGGAGTTTTAAACAGGAAGAGGAAGCCTGTCAAATGTAATGAAATGGTTTGAAAGTTATGACATTACAGTGAGATGATCCAGTAAAAAATAAATGACATTAAAATGGGCCCATTTTCTTCTGCAGCAAGGTAACTGGTTAGCTATGTGTTAAGGCAAAACCAAAAGACATTGTAGCTTCTCTATAAAAGAGAGGATTATTTCACGTTAAAATCTCTTAAACTAGGAAAACACAGCTGCTGCTCAGGAGAGAAGTACACACATTGCTATATTTAAGCAATGATCAACTGCACACCTAGGGAGCAACCCAGCAGACTGGGCTTCTTCCAAATTGCCGAGGTCAAGAGGTATTGCAAGATGAGGGAGTACTGAAATCCCTGCGACTTCTTACTCTAGAGGAAGATGGAAAGAAAGGAGTGCAGGGAAAACTATAGAACAGACTTCAGATATATGAGGTACTTTAGATTCCACACATGGGAAAATTAATAGGTTATCATTTCAGGAAAAAATACTTTAGACAACAGGAAGGAAAAAAATGACCAGATTTTTGAAGTCAAACACAATTGATTCTCAATCTATATGTTTCTTACTAAAATATAACACAGATATCGAACTCATATGATATTTCTACATTATGAGTATGTGTTTATGTAAAATTACAGTCATTATTCTTTCCATTTATTTGCTAATTGGTAAAGTAGTCTTGTAAAATGACACTAAGAGTCAGCACAAGTATTTAGCTGAGTACTTAACCTCTAAGTGAGACTGTGTAAATAGGTGCATGGTAAATATTTAAAATTCTATGACTAAGCCTCACATTAATCCTTATTAACAGACTTGGAGTGTGCGAAAGAGAATATTACCCATGCTCATTCCCCAAGCAACACCCCGTGAGCTATAATGTTGATAAGCTCAACCTCTGAAACAAGCGTGTAGTAATCTGATTCTGTGGTGTGGGTCACTGAGCTAGATAGTTGAAACTGAAGTAGAATCAGTTATTTTGACTGCTACATGCACAGGCTTTCATAGCTATACTAAAGTGAAGGACACAAAGTATTAAGTAGTACTGTGCATTCCAAGTTTACAATAAATATTTCAGATGGTGGAAAGGGGGAAATCCCATAGCAATTGCCAGAGGCATATAGACTTTTTTCTTTTTTTCTTTTGCTTTTTTCTCTTTTCTTCTTTATGCAAATAGTAATATTCTCCATAATATTTTAAGGCTCAATCTTTCTGCATGAGCATGAGAGATTTGACTGTTTGCAAAAATCTTACTTTTTACAGGCTTCATTTTCCTGAAGGAATTCTGGATCTTATAACTTAATGCATGGAGTTATAGCTGCATTCTTTTGTTTTGTCTGTAAATAAAGTGACTACATTTTGTTTTCAGTTTATAACTTTTTGATGACAAAGACAAAATATGATGGTTAGCCAAGTTCAAGCATCTCACTACTATTCACATGAACTGTTTCCATATATTGCAAAGCAACATAGAGTCACATGTTTGTATTACCGCTGAGACATCAAAACAACTTTTTATCCTCCCTATGTCCTTTGTTGTGTGGGTCTGTCAGAATTGCTTTTTGCCCCACAAGTGCCTAGGACACCGCTGCACATCTGTCTCCCACCCAGTGAGGACGCATCTGGCTAGGCACACCCAGGCAGTCCCTACTGAGTAGCAGGCTGAGGACACCTCAACTACTGATAAAAAAAGGAGGATAAGGCTGCATCAAATAGGAAAAGAACCGTTCCCTTATGAACATTTCAATATTGTGCTGTTGCTATGCTTCTATCAACAATATTTGCCACTGAATACCTAGCTGATCAACAACAATACGAGTGTGTCAGAGCCAATGAGGAAAATGAACTGTGAAGGTCAATTATGTTAATTGACTAAAATAAACTATGAAGGTCAATTATGTTAATTGCTTGAGCCGTTGGATCAATCCTTTAATACAGGGAAGAGAAAAGGGAAGTTTTCTCTGGATAAAGTGAGTTTTGACAGTTTGCTGGATTATATAAATGACATTCTCTCTTTGAGATGCTCTATCTTGATTTTAGTGATAAAGCAATTGCTCAGTAATTGTTTTTTCTAAATCTACAAACAATTTGGTCAATGAATCATATGGTTTCCAATAGGGAAAAACCTGTAATGTACATAAAATCAACATATTTAGAAATCAACCCTAGGTTTAAACCCTTGGGGTTTAAAAAAAGTGCTATACTCACAAGTATACACATACTCAGTGCTTTCCAATTATAAAATGGGTTGGATCCCAAACTAACAAAGCTGTTTTGGTTATACAAAAATTTGTTTATATAGTATATACAAGTATATACAATATATAACAAAAATATTTGGTTATACAGTGCTATTTCCCAAAAGAGAGAGTATATCAATTATTATTTAATTTTCATAGTAGCACCTAAAACATACTTTCATGAACTCTGTATGAAACACAGAGAACTTTATGCTCTCAGTTATCCTAAATATTGGCACCATTTCTAAGAACAGCTCTTTGGCATCACACAACAGTCTGATAGCAGAGTAGAGGTTTCATTTAAATCTCAGTGAAGTCAATGGAAGTCTTTTGACTGTCCTCAGTTAACACTGGATCTGACTGGGGTGAGTGAACGAATGATACTAAGTGATGCGAACAGCAAGAATGAAAGGGAGAACAAGTGCTGACTTCTGTACTATACATCATTTATGCTGTGCAAGATTACTGAGACAACAAGGAACTTGAGAAAAAGTAGAAATATGGATATTAAAATAAGTAGATAACCTCTGCATAAGCCACAGATAACATCAGTGTCATAGCAAGTTAGTACTCTTTATAATCCATAGAAAAGCTCTATTACGAGTGAATTCAATATGACCAACTCATGATAGAGATTTCAGTCCTTCAATAATAAAAATAACCTGAAAATTTCTAAAGCAATTGCTAACAGCTGTAGATGACAGCTTTCTAATGCAAGTAATCCAGCATGCTGGATTCTCTATCAGGCCTCATCTTGACAGTAAAGAAGAACTGCCCGCACAGTGAGAAAGTCTGCTTGCTTAAGTGTGATGAGGATAGTTCTGCACATATGCAGAAGTTATAGGCTTAGACTGTTTGAATGCTGTAGGTGTTTTCACACCTACAGGTGTGAAAACATTACAGGTGGAAATCATTATCAGATAAATCAGAAGAGGAAAAGAGAAAACAGGAAAATATTTTCTGGTATATATTTAAATGTTCTGCCAGTGTCTTAAGATTATATTCAACAAAAACAGATCAAACTAAAACAAGAAGAATTAAATTCTAACATTCTAGATAAAAAGATAACGAAAATATTAGAAACAAGCAATTTCAAAAAACTCTAAAGGAAAAAGATCTAAGGAGAGATTCATTCTCAGCTGAGCAAAAAAAAATAAAAATAAAAAATAAAAAATATATTTTAAAATACTTTAGGAATAACGTTTTACTTGGTCCACTAGCATGGAGGGCTGCCTTTAGGACAGCCAAATGGAATTACAGAATTGTTAAGGCTGGAATGAACCATTAGAGATTTTCTAGCCCAACCTCCCCTTGCACACGCAGGGTCACCTGTGTGGCACAGGATGGTGTCCATGCGAGTCTTCAAGAGTCCTTGTGGAGACAGAGACTCCACAACCTCTCTGGGAAGCCTGTTCCAGTGCTCTGTCATCCTCACTGTCAAGAAATTTTTCCTTAAGTTCCCGTGGAACTTCTGATGCTTCAGCTTGTGGCCGTTTCCTCTAGTCCTATTACTGGCCACCACTGAAAAGAGGCCAGCCCCATCCTCCTTATTGCCTCCCTTAAAGTGTTTGTACACACTGATCAGGTTCCCATCTCAGCTTTCATAAACTGAATATATAGAGAGGGTGGCATCAATAACAAAGTTGGTGGGGTTTTCTCCCCCCTCCCACACCCCACCAAAGGAATGAATAGTATGATCATAATCTATGTCTGCTACATTTGATTTCAAAAGATTCATTTAAACTGAAAAAGAAATATGAGAATATGATTACAAGCCACATTTGTAATCAAAAACCTCCATCAATTCAGCCTATTTGTTCCATTGGTTCAAACGGAAGGTTAAAAAGTGACAGATATTTAAGGAATTCATTCAGGAAGCCAAGATGGCCCAGTTTAGGTGAGTGTAACAGTCCCTTTCTAGCCTCATACCTTCTGACTAAAAATTTAAGCTGTTCTGACTCTTAAAGGTTTGATTTCATCTAGATGGAAAACACGTAATTCACAAGTTATAAAAGCAAAATAGTTCAAATTCATTCT
Organism: Nothura maculosa; assembly: GCA_032353885.1. Classification (NCBI taxonomy): domain Eukaryota; kingdom Metazoa; phylum Chordata; class Aves; order Tinamiformes; family Tinamidae; genus Nothura; species Nothura maculosa. The sequence continues at coordinate 1,941,392 of JAUBOD010000326.1, read as the reverse complement.
TTTGTTCTATTTTCGTCTTTGGATTGTAGGTCCTACTTGAGCTACCAGAAGGCCAAGCAAGTATAGGAGTGGTGGATATAATGATCTCAGAGATTAATTTTGCATGCTAAGTTCTGGCTTCATACCAGAAAAAAAATAAGCAAGTTTTTCAACGTTGTATCATAGCTGGTTTTCTGAAAGGAGAAAGGTTTTTTATTTTTTTATTTTTATTTTTTGTAGTCAATGATCTTTACTGACCTGGAACAAAGGTGATGAGATGTTCTGAACATCTGATCACACCTAAAGTTCAACCTAAGACCAGTCAAAGAGAAAAAGCAGTTCTGGAGGTCAGTAAGTTTTAGCAGAAAGACAACTTTTCTTGCAACTGTATGTTCTTCTGACTATCCTATTTCTTTACTTATCCTGTTCCTGATGCCCTCTGCTCTTGCTGCCGTTTTGCAGCCTACTCTTTACCTATAAGGGTGATGGCCAATATCCTTAGGGTTTTGGACCAGGTAGCCTTGCAGAAGTAATTCGGGACCAGAGACAGAATTACCTTTCTGATCTATTTTTCTCATGTTTGTTGCTGGATGACCTACCAATCTGTTCCAAACATAGGACGCTGTGTGCTATCACAGTTGGTTTCAGAAGGGAATACCATAGTTCAGAATACAGTAGTTTGTTTTTCCTTCCTAGCAGTACACTCAAGGCCAAGTGTAAAGCTAACTTCATAGGTTAGATAAGTAAAGCTACTTTCCTTTAGCACTGAAAGTCAAGGAAGTGACTTTTATGTGATATATTAAGTTACTTATTAGGTCTATGTAAGTACATTACCAAATTATTTGGTTTTGCTTTTGTAGTTCCTAGAGATAGTATATTTTCTGATATGTTTTGGCAAGAGTGTTCAAGAAAATTAGGGAAATTAAAGAGTTAAAGAGCAAATACCTTGGGAATCACCTACCAAAAGGGATATCATAACTAGCACAGTTTTACACTTCATCTGGATAAAAAATCTGCTGTCCTAGATGTCTTGGTTTACTGCTGAAACAATAATCTAGTGAAAAAAAAAAAACTGCAGCACTATGTTAAACAGTGCAGATGTTATCTGCACTGTTGTGTGATCATATCTGTGATGTACATTATTAAGACTAATGCATGGTTTTCAATAAAGAAAGGCTCATCAGGACTATTTTGTTAAGAAAGAAGGTAATGAAAAATGCATTATTCCATAAACATGTGCTTTGTTCTATTCACACTAGTCCAAAAGGAACTGTAGCAAACACCTTTTAATAATTTTCCACCACTTATTAGAACCATTGCTCCATCCCAGGAGAGACAAGTTTCTCAGATATCTTTATCTAATAGTTTTCTACATAGCAGCAGCTTTCCCACCAGGAGCCCTTTTTAGAATTTCTCCTGTCAGAGCTCGCTCTTTCACTTTGATGACATCTCCCAGCCATGTCAAATACTGTTACTTCAGGGCTCTCCGCACTCCAGAGTTATCAAGCACAGTGTCTTCATCCAGTGATTACAAAAGTTATACCAGCTCCTCAGTGTGTCATACAAGCTTATTATTTTACCACCTTTCAGGGACTTCTAGTCCCACAGAGTGCCTGCTAAAAATCTTTTATTAGTTTACCCACTGCTCCTGCTGTACATGTATTAGCCTTAATAAAATCCATTAGCTATGCACAGTGCTTTCTTCATTAGTGAAATATAACAACATTAATGTTTCTGGTCAAAAGTGTAACTAGGCAATTGTCAGGATTCTCTTCAGATCGCCACAGAATGGTGCAGTGTACAGAACTCAAAAGGATTTAACAAATTGATATCTGGAAATAGTAAACCAATTAATATTTTCTTCAGTAATTAATATCTAGAAAAAGTAATGTTAGAAAAAAAGAATTCCATCTATTCACACTGATTTTTAGTAGGTTCTAATAGTTGAAGTGATATGGCTTTAGTGGTACTTCTCTCAAAGCACTGAAATACAACCTATTAGAACTTTTTGTCCTCCCCTATGCCAATAATTCAGCAAGAAAACCATCTTAGCTTTCTTAGAATCAGGTGTATTTGTAGCACAGAAGAATCTGTTTTTTTTCCCCTCTCCTTTCTCAAAGTCCACTTAGCTCAGAGTTCACACAAATATACGAGGGATTACCAACATTCAGAGGATTTTGTTCTAAGAAATTCTGAAGCAAAATCCTCAAATTACCATATTTTTATACAGTCCTCATTAAGTGCTTAGTAACACACATCCCTTCTCCAAGAACCTTGACATTTTAAAAAGGCCTGAGAATATCAGAAATTCCCAAGAGAAAATAGTTCTCATATCCTGCATAAGGGACAATAGTCAGGAATTAATATTACAGCAGAGCCCAGCATCACATGTAGGCAAGTCTTGAATATTTCCAGAGGAGGAGACTCCACAATCTCTTTAGGCAACCTGTTCCAGAGCAGATATTCATAAATAAACACATTCTTATGAGGCTACAAGGCCTGTTTTCACATTTTGACATTTGTTAAACAGTTCAGATAATGGTACTCATAATGGTTTCCTTGCTCAGCAGTCACATGAATATCCTTGTACTTCATATGCCTTATTTATTTTTCACCAGGATATGAAGGACTGCAACAGTTGCTGGTACTTTTCATTGGTTTCTTCTTCATATCACACACAGCTTTCCTTTGGAAAACTCTGGAATCTAGGAAAATCTCTCACAAGACCCTTGTACAACATGTACTGGAGTAGATATCATGCTATTTTAAGTGCATTTCTTTAACTATCTTCACAGCCTGTAGAATATATTCTTCTACTACCCACTCGAGGATTTCTGTATTTCACTGTTCACCTCAAACTAATTCTCTTTTCCCATTCAGCTTAACTTAGAGCACCAAACTAAACAAAAGTTCAGCTAAGTGCTGCCAATGCATTAGCTGATGTTGATAGCCCCAATTCAAGTCTCATAAGGCACTCTTGCTTGTGGCCTGACACTATAAATCATACAAATAAGAAGCTTGGCACGCCTGAAGGACAGAGATTGCTGCCAAAGCTTTCAAGTACTGATGTTATAAACTTCTTTCTTCCAGTTGCCACTGAAGATCAGTTCAGACTTTTTTCCCCCCCCTCCATATATGATACCTTCACAGAAGTGCTGCCCTCTACAAAGTGACTCTTTGGTTCTCACAATACGAACATCTCTGCAGAAGTGATTATTATTTTGGCTTTGTGGAAATCTAGGTGCAACACTGATTCCAGTTCCATTTAACAGTGTTTGACAGCAACTGAGCCAAAGGATGAATCAAAGTCGACATATTTAGAACAAAGTAGTGGAGCACTTGACTAAGCCAATAAATGGGTCCAGCTGGGACTTGTGCTCTGGTAGGTGATGAGGACATTTAGGAGTAGGTTCTGTGACAGAGAAATTTAGCCAAGGATATCCTCACATTTGCTAGAAATGGAAAACGTTTTATCAATTATTTTTTAATTATTGCTTTATTTTATATCAACTTATCATTTTTTGCCACTGTGCATTAAGTAGAGCTTAAAAAAAGATAAAGCACATGTGTTTGCTTCCCTGTTCATCCATCATCACCGATGGAGTTGGGAGTTTTAATAGTTAAATGTAAAATATACTTAGAAAGCAAGTTTAACTGGAGAAATTTGTGGAAGGTATGTGGGAGAGGTCAGAGAGCTGAGAACATCTGTCACTCTCAGCCTAAGCATGATCGTGGAGAGAGTTCAGTAGTCATGAGAAAAAATACCTAGAAAGCAACATCATGAGGAAGATCCTCCATCCAATCTCCACACCAATCTCAAATCTCTTTATATTTGCAGTTAAAATGCATAAGCTATATTAGAAAAATGAGAAAACTTTTGCCATCAATATATTTAGGTCTATTTTCACAGATGGTATGAAGTCTGCTTGACAATTAATCTTTTGCAAGAGACTAATGAGAGCCTTTATAACAACAAGTTGAAAGTTTAGATCCATTCTAATCAAACTGGATTTTTAAATGCAATCTTTTAATGTTTAACCACTGGTCATATGGTATCTGACATTTCTTGATATAAGAAAAAATTCTGATGGACATACCCTGGAAACATTTAACCATAGTTTTAGCATATTCTATTGTGCTTATGTTCTTGCTTCTTACTAGAAGATCTTTAATAACATAGCCACTAGCGTAGTGCCACAAAATTAATATCTGAGGCCTCATTTTGTTTTCAAAACTGCATATTAATCTCATATTACGAAGTAATATGTGAGACCTTGCTACGAGCAAATAGAGCAGGAATAAATAGTTTCAACAAGTAGCCACATTCACAAATGTGGGCGTTGCTTTACTGTGAAACACTAAGGGAATTTCCTTTCTTTGTCTTTGCACTATCTTTACATTCAATAACACAGTAGCTATTAAAAAGCAGACATCCTAAGTATGGGGAGCTTGCTGCTGGCTTGATTTTCTCTCATAGATCTTGTGCTGCATGTAACACATGGGTTGCGGCATAACTTCCAAAGCAAAGCCATTGTGTAGAAAAAAAAAATATCATTTCACATTTTTGGTCTCTTCATCTACTGATGATGAAATCTGTATTCATGTAGGTAGTGTTTTGCACAAACACTTCCTTTCTCATAATTCATACTAATCTGCATTCCATATGCAGTCTCAGTACATACATCACTTAAATTCTCTATTTTCCTCTGGCGCAACAAGACATTATCAGTAGTATTATTTTATTATTAATTTCATTTTTATCCCTTTTCTCCTGATTCCAAATGAAACAACACTGCAGAATAATATTTTCTAGATTTTTGGACTTCAGTAAAGAAAAATGCAGGTTATATAGCTTCATATAGTTGACATTCATGAGCCATGTTCTACTCTGTTCTGATTTGTCCTCCATTTTCCCCTCACCCCAGAATAAGCTCGTTAACTTTCCAGTTTTGGTTTTAAACAAGTACAATACTCATAATATCTGGCATTTATATTATGTTCACATAATATTAGGCATCAAACCAAATTGAATATTCAAATGACAAGTATTTTTCTCCGAAAGACCCCAAAAGCTTATTATTTTATATAAATAATTCTTATCAATGTAGAAAGCTTAGCACTTTTTTTTTGAACTTGAACTGAAAAATCATCTTACTATCATTTTGCAGATAGGGTAAAATTTCAGATGGAAGCTTTAGGGAGGTTACTAAGAGCAGGAAGCCACAGGAGCTCACTGTAGCACAGCTTAAGTGCCAAATGCTCAGCAAGGCAAGTGAGGAGGACAGTGCCTATTGGGCTCTCTACCTCCCAGAGATCCCCACCACACAGCAGTGGGATTTGGAAACTCAGAACTCAGTGCTTGCTGCTACCACAAAAAGCAACAGAGGAGGAATGCATAATTTTGCCCAGAATGTGGTGCTTGCCTTTTACTGCTAGGCAATATTGAACACCGGAGGCTGCTGTTCTGAAACTCCCTCAAAATCTGTTTAAGTCACATATTACAAGCTGCCAACAGCACTGGTTACATTGGCAGCTAGCTTGGCCCTTAGATCTGAACGTGCAAGTGTCTTGCTCAAGCTATAAAAATAAAATTGCAGAGCTGGCAGCGGAAATACTACCACCAAAGACACTCCACCTGCTAGACTCCAATAGGGCAAAGCCATTTAAGCTAGTGCAAGATCTCAACATCAATGAGATGGCACGCTTTGCTTTTAAAAATGCATAAGTGTGAGCAGTTACAGGATTAACCTGGACTGAAAACACAATTTATGGGAGCAGTCTGTGAAGCAGTCTTGTTCTAAACCTGCGTTCCTTAGATTTTGGACTACATGGACCTTAAGGAAAAAAATGCGAGAAAAGAAAGAATTAAAAAGTACTTAGACTACTTCACTGAAAGAGCCTTTAAAACTACTGAATTGCATCTGTCTAAAATACTAATTGCTATTGATCCAGAAAGACTAAGTAGAATGTACACATTAGGAATGGATTCCTCCTAATTCTATTTCTTGTTTTCTTTTCTGTACAATTACACCCAGAACAGAGGCTGTATTTCAGTCACACTTTATATGAAAAAAGAATTCCAATTTGTGAACTAAATTACATAAAGAAAAATAACAGAAACAAGAGATGCCACATCATATATTCCATTTTCTACCAACACATGATCATTCCTGAGAGCATAGCCTTTCTTTAATCGAGCTGAACATTTCACTTCAGTGAAAGAATAAGAAAGAAAAGCTGCTGAGGAAAAAACAAATAGGTTTTGTGTTTTAGAGTGGATTTTTTTTTAATTTGATGGTTTTCAGCTATGAATACCTTTCTACAGCTCACTATATACTAAAATTTGCTACACATATGCAATTCAGTGTAGACCTCGATTCTCACTGTCATGGGGACTCCATT
>JAUBOD010000326.1:1915040-1932127 GCA_032353885.1 Nothura maculosa | reverse complement strand
CACTAGCATTAAAGCAGCTATTCCTGATTTATATCACAGCCCATTGGAATTATGCCCATCTTCATCAGGAAGTAGAGGGATTTTTTATATATATAAAAATATATAAAAATACATTTTTTATAAATATATATTATATATATAAAATACACACATACACACACACACAGAGGATCAGAATCCTCACGCCTTTAAAGTTCTTTAAAGTTCTCACTTTGACTAGGCTGTGCTAAAGGAATTTATTTCACAAAACACACCTGGATATTTAGGAAAAAACAGAACGGGAGAATGAATGTGTAATGAGCAGCTAGGGTAGACAAAACTATTCAATTGTCATTTGAGACCAAAATGGACAAAATAAAATGTCTTCTGAAAATACTTGCACGGAAACAAAGTGCTTTGCATCGTTAGCATTACAGCAATTACTATTAGCTATCTGAATATGCCATTTAGTCATAAAATGCACAGGAGCAAGAAGAAAGGTGATGGTAGGGGTGCAACTCAGCAGTAAGTGTTGACCACCTTTGTCACTCAATCCCGGTTCTTCTGAACCTACTAATAACAATTAAGTCAAATGAATATTAGGACTAATAATCACAAATACCATCTTTCCAAAGGGGTATTTCCAATAGCCATAAGAATTACCTGCCCTTTCTGCCAGTCCTTGCCCTGTGTGCACAGACCTCAGCTCCGGGGGGTCAGTGTTCAGGGTAAGATGATTTTAGTCTTCTCTGCTGAAATGACCAACAGAGTTGCAAAACAACACTAAGAGTGCCAGCTGCAGTTGTGTTTGATACACTGCAGCAGTACATAGAGCTACATAGGATATGGGAAACAGAAAGACTGTATCCTTCCTGTGTGGAGAGTTTAACTCCTTCTCCAGATCTTTTTAATGCATTTCTTACTGGTAGGCTTGCATCTCTAAGGACAAATAGTTCTAAGTTTGCCAAGGTAGCATTGGTCTAACAAGAAACCTAGAAAGAAATAGTCTTTTACTCATATTAATATATTGGCATTTAATTCTATAAAAGTGTTGGAAAACTCAAAAGTTATAATCATGTTAATGCAAACCCAGAATATATTAGGATCTGGGATGCAAATAAAGAAAGCAAAATTGCATAGAATCAGTAATCATTCACAAAGAAGTTGTCAGGGTCAGTAATAAGTGGCAAGTGTATAAAACCAAAGTGTTTAGAGGAGTTACCTAGGTTTACTCATTAACATCTCTTTAAAAATCACTTTTTCTTCCCTTTTTATAGTAGTGCAAAAAAGCCAACATTGGACAGTGATACATAAGATTTAATTTAAATATGAGTTTTTCAACAGTAGGAAATATTTTGCTATATTATGACACTGGGCTATAACCACCACCACTTGGAAAAATCCAAGCCACTGACTTGGATGCTAAACTTGGAACCAATCTTAGGTCAGCTCTGCAAATAATCTAAAGTCTCTACACAGAAGGAAGTGATGGAGTCCCTCTCCAGGTTGGTATGAGAAGAAAATGAAAGGTTGCCTCCCTCCTGTCTATGAGGACAGTGCACTTCTACTCTCCATTTTCCATGGTCATCCAAGACCATTAAAGGCAGGCAGGCATCTGGAAGAAATTCCCTCTTGAAGGGTCTCCCAGGAAGGGTGGTCATCTGTGCTAGCAAATCCTGTCTTCTTGGAGATATTTTCACTACTGAATTCTTGCAGATTTATGCAACTCTAGCAGTCACTAAAAAATTCCTAAATAATGACTTTCATAGGCAAAATAGCTTTAAAGCTGTTCCTAAAAGCTGGGAGGAAAGAATTATTTAGCCCAAGTGCTTTCCTCTGACAGCCAACAACTTATTTGTTCAATACTACACTGAATTTATTTAATGTGTAAACTACAATATCAGATAAAGCGACACACACCTCTATTCCTCTACTCCAGTGGACGGGAATGAGGTTTCTGTTGCTGCTAGGCTGGTGCTTTCTTTTGAAGCTCCATTCATTAGGCAAGAAGCATCCAGCAGTTATCACTTTGCATTATCTTCAAAAGCAATAAGCAAGAGAAGTCTGGAAATGACACAATTGTCCAAATCCCATTGCAAAGTTCTCTAATAAACCTCATGTGCTTATTTATGCTTAAATACACCTATACGAGGTAGGGAGGGGAGGCAGGGAGAAAGGGAAGAAAAATGAGGAAAAGTATGCATCGAGGAAAGACTGCAAGCAAATGTATACATTATCAAGGTACACTTTTTTCCAAATATCAGTTATTTCTAGACATCACAAACATCTTCTTACTTCCTTATATTTTTCTTCAGAGCTTTGCAAAATGGTTTTATTTTTTGAATATCAAGCGCAAATTTTTATTGCTTCACTTTTCCATATTTAATATTTGAGCTAGTATTTGCCTTGGTGAAAAGTAATACTCAAAAGTAGAAAGTCACAAGGAGGATTTTGTTTTGTTTTTTTGTTTTTTTTTAAATAGACAAACAGTTCCAGTAATAAAAACTTACAGCTATATTTCGATGTTCTTCACCTAGAGATCTAATAGCACCATCTTGGCCAATACTAAATGTTCCTTGCTCCAGACAGACTAAAGATATTGCTGCAGGTGACAAACACCTGGTCTCCTCATCCCTGCCAACGTCAACATTACAGTGTTGGAGGAAAAAATAAAAATAAAAAAAGCTCTCCACTACTTTATAAACAAACTCCAAAGTTCAGCTATGATATTGGAGTAAAATCACTTAAAGGCACCAGATAAACCTCTGCAGATCTTCACTGTTTTCCACTCACTGCTTCAGAATTAGAATATATAGAACACACACTTTACAGAGAAGTCTGACAAAGTAAATTCAAAATAATCACCATCACGCCTAAAGACCAACCTATTGTAAAACCCATTAAAAAACAAAAACGTCAATCTGCTCAAATATTTTTTCTTTTTTTTTTTTTTCTCCCCTCCAAACTCTAGAAGAAACTTCAATACAAAATGCATTATATTAAACATACCACCCACAAAGTGCCCTATGCAGCCTGTGCAATCACTGCTACAGAACTCATATCAGAGAAGTGCTGGGCAAAGACTCCAAGATACGGTACTCGGACTAAACTACACTTTAAATCAAATAGCAATAAAATTTTCTAGAAAATAAAACCAAGGCATTTTTGAAAAACTCTTGGTCCAATCTTATTTTCCATTTATGCTAACAATACAGAACAGGTAGCTTGGAGCTCTTTATCTTTTTACCGATTATACCATTTTGCATTCTGCAAGTACTTAATCATCCTCAGTTATAAATGAGCTATAACAGAGTTTTAATAAAATTCAGGAAACACTTTCTGATTCATGTTTGCTGTTAAACACAAGTAAAATGAAATTTATGATTTTGGTTGGGATAATACATTTAATACTGATAATGATAGATCACCCAAGATATTAACTTCTGATCAGATGTTACTGAAGTACATTTCAGCTTATAAAGATTTAAGTATTTTATCAGGCTATGCTCTATTTCTGTACTGTACAGCAGAAAATGCAATCAAATAACTAGATCTTCCATCCTGTAACATTCTTTGTTAAATACACTCGACCAAACAATTGCAAGTTCAAGATACTGGCTATTTCCTGCCAAAGAGTAGGATATTGAGTAGTTACTGGATGATATTGAAAGAAAATAGTTTTCATACTCTTACATGCATTATTTGTTGCTAGAACATTCTTCTATTTTCTCTATATTTTTGTAGGCTGTTGACTCAGACTTCCTAGAGCATATCACCTCTGGAAATATTGGTCATGTGTGCATCTGCAGGGCATTACGTGCTGTAATATATACATTTAATTTTTGTCCAGGTTTGGCAATCATATGCAATCAAACACACTATACAATGCATTTGTTCTGAAAATCCAAACAGAGTTCTAATAACAATTAGTTTTCAGTAGTTACATTTCAACCCAATAATCTTTCATTTTAATCATTCATTCTCCTGAATTTTGGCTTACGCACTACATCTTAACTCTTGATTTATGAACATACTGTTATTGTCTACCTTGTCCCTGGCAGTGATAATTTGCAGATCAGTTATCTGATAAGTACTGGGAGAAAGCCATTTCCTCTCTTTGCCTAACTATTCCAGACAACGTAAGGAGCTGCTATAAAACATTTTATCTTCCTTTATAAATAGAGAGACCCATAGATACTACTCCTTTGCAAAAACCTCATTCACCTGGTCCGATATATTTGCACTAAAATTCAAGTATTTCAAACCACATTTATGCCAAATGGCATTTCCATTTCCAACTCCAAAATGTAGCCTCTTTTGTTTCCCCAACATAGCCTGAAGTTACAGTCAAAAAGAAATGGCTGTAACCTCAAATTATGAACCAAATTCAGTGAGGATAAAATGACCAGGGAAGAACTGACATGTTTAGAAATGTTTTACAACAGTAATGATATGTGTTTTTCTTAGATATTTGGTTATTGGAGCTCTGCTGTGAACAATAAGATGCAATCTTTTAGATTCATCCCTGCAAATCCTCAAGAACTTGTTTAGTCTCTGCTCAAATGTTTTCCCTTTGTAAATGTCAACCCACAGTGCATGAACAGCTGATCATTCTTAAGTGTTTATATATTCTAAATTTGCACAAGTCACATTCAAAGAACTGGTCTTTCTCTTCCTCATCCACAGAAAGGCATCTTGTGAACTACCTACTAATATATCTTTTCCTCAACATTTTTCTTGTTAAGGCTTTGCAATACTTCTATAATTAATGATGAAAAGCACAGATCCAAAAACTTTGAGAGCCAAAGAGTCTGAGTATTCACTGTGCTAGAACTGTACTTTAGCAAATCCAAGCTTATTAAAGATGAGTTATTTGTAGAGCTTGATAATAGCATTTAATCTTTAAGAACAAAAGTGACCCTTTTAAGATTCCAACCACTCTGTTCCCAAATTTACAAATAAAGAGCACAGAACATTTCTTTTTCCTTTGAAAGGATGAAATGACATTGTGACAGCTGTCAGTGAACCATCTCAGGGAACGCAGAGTTAAATTAGTGCTTAAAAACTCACTGTCTTATTTGCTGGCCCAGAGCAAACTGAGGAACTAAATTCTCCATGCAAGATGCTCCCCTTTACATGTCACCTCTTCAGCATAAAACACTTCATTGAACAAATAGATGGTTCAGCTGAGGATGGAGAGAAGCAGGAGCAGTAGTGGCACATGCCAGAGTAAAGAGTAGGATGGAGATGTCCGCAGGTGGACAGGGGCCTCAGGACCTCATCCGGCTCAGTTCCCATGGTCAGTTGTAGAGCAGCTTGGCATGAAAGCTACAAAACCAAGCTTGGGAGAACTTCTCGGAGAACAAGGCCCCAGAATAACGTTCTCCTAGGCTAATATGTTTCTTCCCAATCTAAACCTTTGAGGTGTCACTAAAGAACTCAGACTATTACCGTAGGGAGCTATTTTCACTGATGTTGACCTTTACAATGTGAATTTGTATAAATAAGCCTTGTCTGGATGAAAGGGCAGTAGTAATAAAGTCTCCTAACCCATATGTGGAAATAGAAGGCTGCAGAGATGGTGAGGCATACATCACTACAGGAATACTTTCCTCCATCTGAAAGCAAGTATGTTTTAATGCGACTTCCTTAAAACTAATTGGTATTTCTTTTATCGTCTCCCTATCTTTTGTTGAAAATAAGTAGAAATTACTATAGAGTCAGATTAATATATTAAAACACTTCTATATGAGACCAATCCTTTTTAGTTAAAATTGCTCATCTAAATTATGAACTCAATATTGTCTTATAGTAAGACTCATTTAATGTGTTTTAATAGAAAAATCAGTGCAGTACATAAGTACCTTACTATTATAGATGCTGTAGTGTAAAAATATTTTATAGTGTATTGTAAACACAGAAGTGTTTACAATTACATTTCCATTTTTAAAAAGCGTGTTACAGAAACATTTTTTTTTAAAAAAAAAACAATGAACAGTTTTCCATATAGAATGAGTTTCCATTAGCTGTGCATAAGGAAAGCATCTTTAAAAGAAATCTAGTAATTGTTTTGCATAAAAGGTACATTAGCACTGGAAACCAGCAAAAATTACAATCTATTTTTGACAACATTTACTTACTGCACTCCTGGCAGGAACACATACTACATTGGTGGTATGGAAATTGCTGCTTCAGGTAAGTGAAACATTACTCATAATTGCTGTAAACACATTATTTTCTTTCAAGACACTTTGCAACAGTGTGGATGCTGGATTAGAGCATGATGTGCATCACAGAAGCACCTAAAGGCTCAGCCCAGGTCAGGGCAAGGCAGCATACCAACGTACAGGGGAAAGTTTCTTCCCTGAAGGTTTCACCCTTTAAACGAAGGCAGAAAAATGGGTGAGGATACCGAGTGTCTCATAAGTGACATGGTTTAAGATCACATCCTAATAGGGATCATATCCTAATAGACCACAACAGGGAAGGAAAAATTGATCTCCTCGGTCCTGTTTTCAAGCTAAAGCCTGTAGAGCCCCTCAGGATATTTGGCATATAATGTCTTTGACTGAGGGACTAATTTCTCTTTCCTGAATGACAGATTTGAGACAGCAATTGTCTTACACTCTGGTTTCTGCTAGTGCTGGCTATAACCATGTTCAAGTCTTCCGCCTTTTTTAGGGATCTGAGCACTATGCTTGTGCATTTGCTATTCCTTATGCACTCAGTAGGGATTGGCTTCAAATGGACTTAAGGTTCATATATTCTAATGTCTTTTAAGAAGTAAATGTATTATGATTGAATGCATTTCCCACCATAGTACAAAAATGAGAGTATGAGGCTTTTTTTTTTTTTAAAAAAAAATGCTTGCTCATCTAAGTGCTCACACTGCCATCTTTCCATCTTTTCAAAAGTGTCCATTATCTCAAAGCCAAACGTATTGTAAGACATTTTTTTGTGGAACATTTTATCAAAGCTCCCCTGTCCCACCCATAAAAGCATGAGACAAAGAAGAGACATAATAACACTCCAAGATCCTGAAAATTATTCAGGGCTCCTTTAAACCTTTGTAAATCAAAGTTTCATGTAAGTCACTTTACTATAATCACTATGATAAACCATTAAAGTTAATGCAGAAAAGTTATTACATACATCAAGAATGTAAAGAATATTTTCCAATTAGCAACCTGTTACTGTATTATGATGTTTACATTCTATATTATAGATAGTATTAATACCCTTAAATCAACTTAATATTCAGTGCCACTACATAAATGTAATATCAGAGTTAAGAATTTAAATACATAAATGCTGAGAAACTTTAAAGCCATTTCCCGCAGCAACCATAATTCAGTCACATATAATTCTTAATGTAACAAGAGCATTAAAAATATGAAAATTCTTTCCTTAAAAAAAAATATTTTGGAAGAGACAACATTTCTTCACTTATTGTTTCACCGATTTGCAAGCATTGTCCTGGTCAGTATTCACCCAGAGCCAAGCAACCTGAAATGAGCTTCTGCAGGAGCATAACAGTACCTGCTCAGCAAAACACTTTCTTTTGGCTGCTCACTTGTCAGGAGGAAAAAAGAAAAATTGCCCCAAGTACTGCCAAGCTTTCAATAAACAGTTTATGATTCATTTCAGTTAATACACATATCTAAACAGAAGTACAGAAGGGCAGTTATCAATTTCTTTCAGTTCTTCCCCATGTCATCCAGTATCCCCTGCCTAGAAAGAGAATCTGCTATCAAGGAGATATGAGCTGGTAAGCATATCAATACTGATGCTTGCTCAGTCCCTTCCTTCAGCTGCTGCTCTTCACTAAGCCTTGCCTGCAGCCTCCACCAAATACTTTTGCAGAATATTTGGTTTAGCTAGAGCAGGTCTAAGCCTTGCTACAGTCTCCTCTATTTCTGTTTTCTGGTAGGATGAAACAGCCTCCCATGGCTCAGAAACTGAGTGAAACAAGTGACAAGTAGCAAAGAGAGTGAGAAAGTGAAATCCACCAGGAGCATGTGTCTGTCCCTTTCCCATGGCCAAACCTTCTGTTTTTCCTTTATGTATAATGCTGAAAGTCAACTCAAAGGAAACACAGCACACAGAGAGATAAGGTCTCATGTGCCCTGGATCTGGGCCTAATTGATGCTCATATACAAAAATATTCATTTCTTTAACTTTAGTATTCAAGCTTGTTGTTTCAATATGCAGTCACTATCCTAAATAAGTAATAAGCAATAATGAGGTGCATAATCTAAAATAAGGACAGAATGTCATCTAAGAACTGCTACCTGGCAGCCCCTCACCCTTCACAGAATGGCATGCTCAGCATTGCATTGCTCAGTTCCAGGAATAAGTATATCAAAACAGCTGTGAAAAAGAGACTTTACAAGGTACAGAAATCCAGTGTATGTGGAGCATACTACATCCATGAAAGTCTATTTGTCTCTTACTCAAGTTATCATGGAAAGCAGAAGTTAGCAAGGGCATTCAGATTTTCGAATCGGCAAGGAAAAATATGTCCAATTATTAACAATTTCACCCAGCTTTAACCATGACCTTGACAGTAGTGCTGAAGGGACAGAAAATGGTAAGAACTTGTTATAATGAAGTAATTTATGAGTTCACTGGGCTTGTGCAAAAGAAAAATGTCTGAAAAATAAAAAAGCTTTCTATTAAGATCTGGCTAAAGTACAGGCTACAGGACACTAATACATAGACTACTTTTATTGTGATATAAAAAGAAAAAACTAATGGTTTAGAAGTAGATTCTCAACTGTAAAACAAAGATAGAGAAAGGACAGTTCAATATCTGTTATTTAATTAGGTTTATGCTTATAAATACTTACAGATAAATTATTACAAGAGATTCTTTTAGCTTGCAAATAGGAAAAGCAACCTACCTATTTAAAACTATTACATATATTTTGGCTTCTTGTCATACTCATAACCCTGTAGAGATAGTGGTGGCAAGATGAATAACTGATAATAAATATTTCCATTAGGAATGATCTTTGAATAAAGCCTCAGACACATTGCAAGTGCCTCTTGAATATCTAGTTAGCATGTGCATTTATCACACAACACATCATTGGTTGTCTGCTTCTATTTAAATCACTCTTTAAAGTACAATAAACACTAACATTTAGTTTTAAACTAAATCAGCAAGCATATTTGAAATAACTGGGAGGTGTATTTAATGCATATCAAAACACTCATCATCTAATGCTCAAAGCTCAGTATTCATTCTATTTGCAGCTGATTTCTTGTATTAAGATGAAGAGTTAACATATACTTATTCACCAAATTCCTCAGGTGAAAATATGTCTTTAACAGGAACTAGCCAAGAGGTTTTATTGTCCTCTCCTTACCATTAAACAAGAGCCTTTAGCATTAAAGAGCCTCCTTAATAATATAAAAGTCTTAAAACAGTAAGGCACATGAACTAGGCATGGGGCCATACCTCAGCATGGACAATATGACAGGAATGGGCAATACCAGGAAAATCCCAGCTTTTGAGCAGAGACTTCTCTGCAACATCAGTGCATGGTACAGAGTCTATCACACACTTTTAATAAACAGATTTTCACCAGGGTTGGTTGTATAGGCACTGTTGCACTCACAGAGCTCCTCTCAGATGGGAATTCCCATGCTACAAACATGCAACAAACCTCTGCATGTTCATGTAAGCCTCAAAAATTAAATCAGGAAGCAAACTAAGAAAATAGTCATATATTAAGAGACAGAAGCAATAAGAGCCATTATAGACATGCTGTATAGCAAAGGCCTTCTTCCTCAATTGGCTTCAGCAAACAAAGGAGTATTTGGAGTACTTGTGCAAGAGTACTATGCTTCTGAATGGAAGGTTAATGCTTGCTTAAAGCTGTGATCTTTAGTCCAGGGAGGACTGTCTCTATAGCTATCTTGCTCAAGTGGGAATATTGGTGACTCTAAACATCTTACAGAGACCATAAAATGCATCGCATAAGCATTTCTGGGTTTTTTTGTTGATTTTAGATTTTATGAGTAACATTCCGTGAATGAGATAAGGGGACATGTAACCAGCTTTAATGTTCATACAGGCACTTAGCTTGCAGAATTGCTCTCTAGGTCAAGCACCCTCTGAAAGCCAATTGATTGTATATGTTTTAGTACTCGAATTTAAAATTCTTTGTTCTTTAGAGAAACTGTAGTTTTATAGGGTTATTAGTGTTCTTTTAAAAGACATTTTCTTTACCATGGCAGTTTTGGACAAGTGGGAATTTCTTTTGGGAGGGTCAGGAATTAATTATAATTGCTCTATGAATAGGAATTTTATATAGCAGAACCCAGTAGGTTTGAAATTTAATGCCTCAGTCTTCATTGGCATAATTTACAGATAAATCTCAGTCATTAAAAGGAGCCTTTTTATCATATTGAAACATATGGAGCATGCTTATATTAACATTTGAATGCACAGACTTAAATATTTTAAAAAAACATTATGCTCTTTTTGGACCAGCTAGTCATAAATCAATTAGTAAAATATTTATATATAAGTTAGAAATAGAATAAATCAATATTTTATTTTATTCTCTGCTATACAAATGTGGACAAATAGTATTTTTAAACTTGTTTTACACTGTCACCAGCAGCACTGTCACATTTGTTCTCATTTTTTAGGGGTTTACCAATTTCATCTGGCAGATGGAGTGGTGCCATGCTACTCTTTCTCTTTAAACAAAAAAAGGTGTAGATATATGACAGTAGCTTTTTTCCTACTGTTCATGGCCATGCCCATTGAGGATATCTGTGGTGAATGGCAAAACACATTATGTTATAATGTGGATATAAAGTGGCCTCTAGTCATTATAAGAGCTGGAAACAGAATTTTCTTTATTCTTATTTGGTATAAAGAATATCAAGATATTTTTATTCTAAGTAAGCAAAAAAACAGTTCAAACAGGCTAATCATTACTACTGGTTTATGTAAAGTAGCTTTATCTAGTGGACAAGCACACTTCTGACTATAGAAAATACTACAAACTAGTGTATTTTCAGTGCAAAGCGTGGATAAAAAAAGTAGCATGATGAAATTTTTCATTGTTTTTCTGAAAGAACAGGATTAGTTTTCAGATGTCAAATTAGTATTTTTACCCCAGAAAAACTTTTTAAGTTTTTAACACCTTTGAATGCAAATCCACGCTATGTTGATGAGGGCTGGCCAGGCAGGTACCTGAAAAATCAGATATTTGTTCACATGCAGGCATTATTATTGCTGCTTCAACAGTTTGTAACTCACAGACTAAAATCTCTTGCACATGAAGAAACTTCTATGAAATAATCCCTACATTCCATGGTAGAGCTAGAGCTGGATACCTGGGGTGGGGAAAGTAGTCTACAAACACTGCTACTGGAAAGCAAGTTCCCCATCTCAAAGCCATATGTTTTTTAACCTAACAAAATACTTTTATTATCCCACTTCTCTGATAATCAGTGACCCAATATATGAAAAGCAGGACAGGGACAAAGTGTCCCTTAATGTCTATGATAACTTTGAAAATTTCCCAGAAGGGAAAGAGGAAGCAAACCTATTTGCCCTTCCAAACTGTAAAACAATGCTCTGGCTGTTGTGCTGAAATAAGAAAATACAAAGGAGAAAGTAAACTTATTAACAGTAACGTGTTTTCCAGCAGATGATCTTACTGTCACTCAGGAGGATTATTTGCTCAATTAATAGAAAGAAGAGAAAGTCATTAGCCATTATGTTGGTGGAAGTGCCTATATTGGCAACCACAGAATAGAAGACAATAGAATATTAAAGGCAATGACTAGGAGGACTGCAAACTTAGTCCATGCAAAAAATTAAAGACAAATCACTCAAAATACATGACATCAACAAACAACACCCCGTGATAGCTTGAGTATTTATAACTGGTGCAGCAGCAGTACCTCCAGCCAGCCGCCTGGACACAGCAGCGAACAGAGGCACTACGCGTAATGGGAAGCCTGGGATTACAGACATGTTGTGAGCACACTGCAGGGACGCGAGTACCTCTGCACAGCCAAGCTCACACCAGCAGGGCTCGCGAGCTGCCTGTCCCTGGCTGACCCAGGCCAGTGGCTCGCAGGGCCACCAACATCACCAGCCCACGCACCACAGCAGCGGCCCCAAGCCCGTGTGGTGCGTGGTACCGTGCCCGGGCTAATGAGTTTCCTGAGGAGCCCGGCAGCACAGAGGGAGAAAGTGCAGGAGGAATAAACGTGGCTCCGGCTGGCGGGGCCTGCGCTGGCCTGAAGCCGAGAGGCTGCAGGGCCATGTGGTGCCGCCGTGGCTGGCGCCCAGGGCCGCTGCGGCACTGCCAGCCACAACCTGCAGAGGATGAAGTGCTCACTGCACACGCCTCACCTTCCACCCACCTGTTACATAATACACGTGTTAATAACAGAGATCCGTGCCCAGGTAATGTGTTTTAATACAGTCACAGCACAAGTGATTGACTCCTGGAATTTCCCACATGCAGCCCGTGAGGATGATATTAGAAATCATTTTTGGAAGATTAAAAGATATTAATTTATGGTTTTCAACATTTAGAACAAAACTTGTTAAATAAGCAAGTAAACAGACATAAGAACACATTTACATTGAGGTCTAATTGAAGGTTTCAGATACAAAACCTCTAAAGTAGCTTTAAGCTATTGCATATGGCTTAGAGGGCAATTTTTCCTTGGTTGTTCAATAGCCACTTCCAAATTAAAGTGAAAGTTCTGCTTGTAAGCACTGTCTGGAGCTAATTAATGTATCTGAACGCCACAAGATCTGGCTCCTGGTCAAGGAAAGCTGTGAAGGCTGGAAGCTGTGCTGCTTCCATGTCTGGACTCAGCCGAGACTTAACAGTTTACAGCTGTGCCTACCAGGAAACTCTTGTGCTTAGTGATCAAAAGGAAGTTGGAGCTGGTCATGAAAATCCCCTCTGAAATTATTTTTCATTGCAAGAAAAAGGAAAAAAGAAAAAAGCATTTGCCATAACCATTACTGCTCTCTTCCAGTCTATTTGCGCTCAGTCTCTTTGGCCCAGCAGGACATGGTGTGTACGGGTTCAAACAAGTGCATTAGGGAAAGAAGAAAAAATAAATTTAAAAACCTGCCATTTCATTATCCAATTCCCATACTTCAGAATTAGATACAATGCATCTGAAGTAATAGTGCCCTAAGGATTGCAGGGATTTTACCAAATTTCTTTCAGTAATAAGTCCCACCTCACAGTTACTCCACCAGAACAGTCACATTACCTAGCACGCACCTTATCATGACCCCCCAAAAAAGGCAAAATAAAGACAATCAGGTCTAACATTCAGGTCTACTGTTCCTAATTGGCTGCCACAGCTTGGGTAGACACAAACCACTGGTGTACCTCTCCATTGGCAACCTCTCTTTACAGCGGGGACAGCAGCCACATGTGTGACTACAACAGAGCCTTCAGATAACCAGAAACAACACAGGTTCATCCTCTGCAACTCAACTCCTTCCAACGTGCAGAGCTAGAAATCAGCACACTTTCCCCTAGCTGACTGAGTAGTGTCTTCCTCTGCTCCCTTCCTCTACTTAGAGTTATGTTGTATGGTGTATTACAGATAGGAAAGGGTTTGGCTCATAGGCTGATTTTTTTTTTTTTAATTTTTTTTTGGAAGGGGTGGGGGGGAAGGTTCACTTTTGGCCTTTAAAAAAAAATAACAAGTTCTATTGCTTGATGTTGGAATAATGTTTGCTTCCTTGGCTGATATTTCACTTAATAGCAAATCACTCCAAGTTGTTCTCCTTCCCATGTCCTGAAGAAAACTCCTTTTCTCTTTTATTGCATTCTGTCCCTGGTGACCTTGTTGATCAAACTTTCCCCTTAGAGAAATTCTTTACACTGGTCCACACAGGTTGCACCTAGAGAGGTGCAATTGTCTCAGGGAACAAAGAGGAGAATAAGTTAAATTTTTGAGCTATAACTCAGGCAAGTCAGTGTCATAGCAAGTGCTTAATACTAAGTTCACTCAAATTTTTCACCATCTCATAATTGATTTCTCCCCTCCCCCCGCCCAAACTCATGTTCAGGATGAAATTTCACTATTTTAGCTTCTTCAGTTTGAACCCAATTTGAGGAAAGACAACAAATGTTGAAATACTGTGATTTCTTGCTGGACAGAAATTCTGAATTTTATGTCAGCTCTAAATCAACATAGGTTAGTTCAAGGAAATAGAAATAAGCCAATTACAGGTTTTTTCAGCACAACTAATTCTTACATGGGGAAAAAGATTTGGAAATGATTAATCAAAACACAGACATTCAACCATATTGAAGTTATCGATAATATTTTTTTTTAATTGAGTTTTAGGACTTACAATTTAAGCTGTATTGCCTGAGCATATGTTTCCTAGTCTGTTGCCTCAATATTTTCTGGATTAAGGAGTACATTACTTCTTTTTGGTTACTATGCAATATAACAAAGTTGGAAACCGCTAATGCACATAAATGGCAATGCACTGATTTAATAAGTCCAGATAGACATCTATATTTGACCAACCCTTGCGACAGTGTCTGGAATGACTGCATCTTCCAGCATCACATCTCAAAATAATTATATTAGTCTGGTGTTTAAAGAGTCCAGTGTTCATCTCTGCCCAGAGAAACGCTGCTCATCTCTGTCGGAACATAGTGAGGCATTTGCTGACCTGTTAAGAGCACCAAGGCATAAACTCATGACTGCTTACTGATGGTAAAATATGTGGGTGCTGGTACCACCCCGTACCTCCTGCTTTGACATGCTGGAAGAAGGGCACAAGTATTTGGGGATGGTAGGGCTGAGGCAATAGAGCTGGCATGACGACTGCATCACCCAAGACCATATGGGAAGTTGTGGGAAGACCATATGAGGGCTACCCAAGATGGTAGCCTGTGGTTACAACCAAGGGCTGCTCCAGGGAGGGGAATATAAAAAACTACACAAAGAAAGGAATAGAGAATAGATATTTCTTGAAAAACAGAACCACAGCTGGATATAACAGACCTAAGATGAGTTTCTCATCATAGCTGGCAGCTTTACCCATTTGCTAGCTGAAGATACCAGAGGTGCATTACCAAAATTATGCAGAAAGGGGCTACCCAAGGACCTTGGATGCAGAATTCCTCCAGGGACGAGACCTAAATATTAGTAGCAGTTAGTTGTAAAAGCACACCTGGATCCAGGATTTTATGACTTGAATTATTCTGTCCTGTTCTTCATGTGTGTGATGTGCTGATCTGACAAGGCTGACACTGAGCTGCAATACCAGACCTACTCTATGCAACATATAGTGCTGAGGTCACTTTTTCCTTTTTTAAATAGCATTGTATGTTACAAAAATTAATATTATTTTGTTTTGTACACAAAAGCTGATTCATATGAATTATGCTTGCAACTAGTGCAAGGTGTCTGCAGTACAAGATGTGACATATCATGGGATTAAAAGGGCCAAAGAGCACTTGTTATCATTGTAGCCTACAAACACTTGACAGACAGTGAAGTGCTGTCACAGAGGACTTCTTCCCCTCCCAATCCAGCCTTTGAAAACTATTAAGACTGCAAGTAAACATAGAACATAGCCATATGTTTTACAGGTTTAGTCTTACTGCCTGTACAGGGTTTGTTATAGCCATTGCATATCTTTGTACACCAACAGAAATTCAGAGAGACAGAGGATGTTTTTCAGTGATTTTTCATCTTATTTCTAAAATTGTTGTGCTTTTTTTTTTTTGTATTTTGGTGACATAACAGGGCACAGTATTTCATATCTAATACTAGCTCTGGTAGTTTTCCTAATAAAAAAGTCCATAACCCTTCGATGACCATATGGCATTACATATGTTTAGCCTGAACCGCAGATGTAACACCCAGAAAACATTGTCCTTTAGCTGATCTAGATGTTAATCTGCAAACTGAACAAGCAGAGAAGCTCTCAACCTGTTATGTCTGTGAGCCACAGCCCAAATACACTGTCATAACACAGGCATGTGACCTTACAAATGCTCTAAAAATCATATCCGAGGCAGATATTTATCTTTACAGTGCAGGTATTTGACATGAAAGAAAGCTGAAAATTTCTAGCATGTACTAGATTTCTTCTGCCACAACACATAATTTCAGTGAAATAAGTGGAACCAGGTCCCAAAAAGCTCCTAGTTAAAAAAAAAAATTCCTGGTAAAAATATCTGACATGAAGCAAACTTCTGAAGCTGTTAATGCAGTTTCTCAAATGCAGGATAGCACTTCTGGCCACATCAAGAATGAATCCAGACTAGTCAGGAGCCCAGGAAGAGCCCAAGCATAACATCAACCACAATTCATCAGAGTCTAATTCACAACTTGAGTTAAATTCACAGAACCTAGTCCACAACCTTTAACAACAACTAAAAATTAAAGAGGGAAAAAAAAGAGAAAAATACTGGGTACTTAGACCTACAACCAATGTGCTATGCTTCTCTACTAAAACACCCAATTTCTCTCTTTTTTCTTTTTGAGGTTTACTTGTTCATATACTTCTGAAATTTTCAATGAGAAAAAAGAAAATAACCTTAAGAAATCCTCTGAGCAAAAAGCTGATTGCTGCCCGATCTTAGAGGAAATAGTCTTTCTCTGGAATACTTGCAAAAGATCAAGAGAACTCATACAAGAGATAGACAAGGTAAGAAGGCATGAAAATAATAAAAGCAGTGTTTTATATAGAGTATATTGGTTCTTTTCCTTCTCCATTACCAGCATTTCTCCTCTCTTTCTAAGTTTGAACTACAGAAATTTACTGAAAAGTTTACTGAACATATTGAACATACTGTAACACTAGACTCTCTGGCAGAGAAAAGTCAGGTGCTAGAGTAGTTTGATGCACAAGAACAGTCACCTATGAAAGCTGTATAGAACAAGTTGTTTAGAAAAAAAGGAACATTTTGATAGTCTGCCATAATATTGTCAACATTTTTTTCATTATCTTCTAGTGCACAAAGGCTTGTCTTCTTCCCACTTAATTCCTTTGTTTAACTACTGCTATCTCTTCCCATTTTACTGGCTTAGATACTAAGAAGGTCTCATGCTCTGTATTTGACCAG
>JAUBOD010000326.1:1865125-1913168 GCA_032353885.1 Nothura maculosa | reverse complement strand
GTTAGACTGTCCTCTCTAGAGCCTCCTTTTGTTTTAAATTATCATTAGGATATTTCCACACACCCCCCCATAACACATTGCCATTGGAGGGACAAAGAAAAAGCAGAAAGCTCCAGGTCATATGAATCACTAAAACTCTACGCCTTATTTTGAGGCAGCTTCATCTAACAGCTGCACACAGTCCAGATTACCTTGTTCACTTTAGAGTATTGACAAATTTGAGACCTAAGCAGGCATGACTGAGACGTCTACACTGAAAAGTACGTCATTTTAGTAGAAACATGGTGCAAATACATAAATACCAAAGCGACGCATTCACTCCACGAATGGATATCTTTTTCCAGCCTGCCCACCTAGATGTTCATCTCCTCCTTCACTGCCAGGGCAATATAATGAAAACCTTAACACAGCAAGATGAAGGTTAAATTCTGTGCGAGAGGAACAAGCGCTCACTGAGGGTTAGCATAGGAGATGCATGGGCACTGATTGCTTCCCATGTGGGCTGGAGCTAGGGCTCACACAAGATAAATTCTCTACAATAATACAATAAAACAACACATTTATCTTTAAACTCTTAACCTAAGGCATAGACTGTAGGGACTGGTTCCCCCAAGAAGTTACTTTTATCATCTTTCCCCCAACACTACATCCTGAAAAAGAGTCCAAGAAAAAAGTATATCTTCAGTGGAGATTTTCTTGGTTACGCTTTCTTTATCCATTTTTCAGTTCCTTTTCCATATACCTTTGAAATAGACCTTAGAGAATTCATATTGTGCTTTTGATATATATTTGGTTTAGTGTTCTACGTTATATTGGATTTAATCATGGGGTCACTTGAACCAAGCAGCTTTGCTGTTTCTCATCTACTAACTGCACATTTTTGCTAAGATTGGACAGGACAAGTCCTATTAGGATTCTGACACCACAGGTCAATAACTTTTTTTTTCTCCTCACCTTCCTATAATTTTATTTTTCCATTGTGCCATGCTGTTCAGTTTTCAAGTTCATACCAGGAAATTGAAATCACCCCCATCATGACAACAGGATTATTTTCCCTATTCATGCTCCTGTCCTGGTGATACCTGCTATTGTCTTCCTTGTCCCACGAGACACCTGCATCGTTTTCCCTTCCTGATTCTATTGTGAGTATGTACATACGCTTAGCACAGAGGATTTAGATTAAAAAAAAAAAAATTGAAGGTAATTGTATAATTCAGGAGCTTTTACAAGTTTCTCTTTACATTTAGTGTAGTTTAACCTTCTTTTCAAACTCTCCAGGTAGGTAAAAAGGAAGAGTTATATTGAAAGCACCTGCACACCTCTTGCACAGTCCCTGAGGAGCCTGACAGAAACAGGCAAGTAAGTGATGATGATAAATATCAAAATCATCTAGAAAAAGGTAAACTGGTAGAAATAGAAAAAATGTTTGACTTCATTCAACAATAGAAAAAAAAAACAGAGCAAAGAGTGAAACTGTACTTGAAGAGACTTTGTTTTGTCCTTTACTTATTTTGTAAGTGAACTTGCAATATCTACAGACACAGCAATCTCACATATAGTTTTACTTTTGCTCTGATTAAATGCTATACAGGATCCAGTCTTCCTGGTTAAGGCTCTGTATTCACTTTCTGAGAACTGCAACTCTGATAACACATACAGAAAGAAAAATCTCTTTCCTATATAAGGCAGTATACGAAGTCAGCAACAAGATATCACCACTATAAGTAAAGCTGCAATATCCCTTTTTCTAATAAGTCCATTCATCAGTGCAAGGAAACATTTGTCTTCCAAGGGAAGTAATGGGTTCCAATAGAGGAGACTGAAAAATAAAGCTTTGTCCATCAGTTCACTGGAAAAAAAGTATGAGAATTTGCAGTCTTTGTGGGGCAAGGAAATAAACCACAGTAACCCCAGTCTATGTTTGTATTGACTGTATCAGTACAATGCGCTCACGTCTTGGGGGTCACTACTCCCTTTTAGCAACAGAATAACAATCATTTAGTGATTTTTTTCCCCCCTCTTCATATATGTTTTTCATCTTTGCATTTCCTGCTCTACTATGTACTAGTGATGAGAGCAGACACAACAAGGCTTGTTTTGGAGAATATCAAAAATGACAAGAAGTCAGTTAAAGCTTTTGGAGAACAAAGTAAATAGTAAGCTGGCTACTGTTAGCTGAAAAAAGTGATAAGAAAAGTAAAGAGTGCCTTTAAAACAAACAAATGAAAGAAGTTTCCTACCCTTGTTTCTTGTTCCTCTTTTGAGGATAGACCTTTGATCATTGCCAGCATTTGAGAATTGAAAATATCCATTAAAAGTGTAGCAATACCTTTCTCATTAAGAACAGGTTATTCTCACTTCTCTTATCTCACATAGTGGCAGCATTTATCACAAGGTCTTGAACTTAGAGACCTTTAGCTACCACTGGAATACAAGTAAATAATACACAAGTTACTCAGAGAATATATCAATTGAAGACCCAAGCCAAAACACAAATTCCCTTTCTTTCATTTCACAAATTAAATATGCTAAAGCAGACTGGTAATAAGTCAGGAGAAATTGCCAAATCCACAGCATCCAAAAGACAAAGTTAAAGCTGACCTTTACTTTATACTCCCCTTCCCCAAAGTAGTATAATATATTTTAAAAATTTTACTACATTTTCATACTACAGCTGATTTTTTCTGTGTATGTATGTGTGATCACTCTCTGTCTCGATATATTTATATAGGAAAAAACTAAGTTATGTTGAGTTTTTAAAAATACATCAAGTTAAAAAGGGAAAAGAGAAAATAAAATTAGCTTGACATAACTTTGTGAGAACTAGGTGCTAAGGATAGCCTCCCACAGTTGCATTTACTTCTTTAAACAGATTTAGCTGATTTTTTTAAAGCACATTATTTTCTAGTGAATGCAACAAAGCCCATGAAACCTCTGTATAAATATTTAAACCTCTAGAAGTAATTATACTTCCATCTGCCCCCCTCATTTTGGGGGATCAGGTCTTTCTAACACCCTCTTTTCCTGCTCGAATTGCCATTTTGGGCAACAGCTTGTGCTCTAACCCCTCATAGTCACTAAATTGATTCATTTAAGAAATAAGTGATATTATACAACTGATATTCTCAGCACACCAAACAAAGAAACAGATATTCCAAACCTGAAAATGACTATTCATATCCACACTCCAAATTAAATAAAGACTACCAGTATCTGTAGTATTTATCCTCCTAATCACAGACATCATTTGCTCACATAAACTGTACCACAGAAAGAAGTAATAGAAGATACTTTGTTTTTCATAGAATTTCTTGGACTTGTTTTTACTGTATTCTAGGCATCAAACTAATTAGAAAAATAAACCTACATAGAGTTGAATATAGAGCTGCTTTGCTTCATGCATCTGAAAAACTGCCAGAGACCAGTTTCCAACGAACTACAGCTACCTACCACTTAATGTTGTACTACCAGAAAGAGCTATTTATTTGTTTCGCACTATATTTTATCATAAAAAAAACAGCATAAACAAACATATACAATTTCACCAACAAAAAAAAAACCCTTACCATTTCAAGTGTGTTTTGTCCTGGATCTTTCTTTCACCATCTTTCCATGAACTACTAGACTAGATCTCACACAAAACTGTCCCCCTAATGAGGGTTTATAGATAAGTCTTGATTCAAGGCAAAACAGGTGTTTTAAATGTGTATTAAATCAGCCTCTAGGGCAAAGCAGGTGTTTTAAATTGCTCTCAGTCTCCTAAGGGGTCATCTACTTAGGTTATGATTGTATGGTAGAAGCCAAGCTAAAATAGTGGAGGAAATTGTAGCTGAGCAAATCCATTGTGGTTTTGGTTCAAATAGATAGGCCTTATTAAAGCTATTTCTTTGATAGAAATGCCTTAATGCCTAACGGCATTTACCTTCAACTAGAAGGTCAAATGTAACAACCAATCGCTAAAATGAAGTAATATGTTGGAAACCCAGGTCTGATAATTTCACTCAACAATATAATTTTCAGGTTTCTGGTGAACCACTTTCTCCATGGGAATGGCACGCAGTAAAGCTATAAGCCACCAGACAGACCCATTTCCTGTTACTGTAGGTTTACCTCAACTAGATAAACTGAGTGCACCTTGTGAAGTGGATTAGATGAACAATCTAGTAATATCTAGCACATCACCTGTGCCTGCTAGTCCACACTTGTGAATAATAGGACATTTTATTTCAAGTATCTAACTAGAATTTGTCTTCCAGTTTTACTCCCCAATTGCAACTCTGTGTAAAGTGAATACATACTGCTCATACAACTTGCTTAGCAACAGTGCTGCAATTATTCTTGTCATTTTTTTTGGCAGGTTTAAGCAAGGAGGTGATTTTTATCTAAAAGTTATGTGGGAAAAACCAGTGCAGCCTACAGAGTATTTGTAGCACATTGACACAGATTTCAGTTCTAATTTTCAGTAAACTAAAAGGTATTTTAAGGATTGCAAAAGTGTAGCTTAATTTTGCATTGTAAGTGGCCTGGGTATCCTCTGCTGTCATTAGGAAAGTCAGTCGGTCATTTAAGTAGAATATGTGTTTCAATTGGAAAAGTTCTATTGTGAATGCAAAAATCTAGGCCATACATTTCATGCTGTCGCTTAATATGTGCAGCACCTGAAAGCTAATAAGGTGCTAATTAAGAACTGCCATTTTAAGTCTATCATGCTTTTGCCATGTGAACTCACCATATGCTCTACATCTGATTTCCTACTGTGGAAAAATTAAGATTGCTCTAATTGATGATATGTAATAAACCATTGGCTTCAATATTCTCTCCTCTTAAAATGCCGGTAACTGTAGGCGTAGGCATTTGATAAGATTGCCATATGTTTCTGTGTCTTTTTGGGGTGTATTATAGCTGTTGAAAAAACATGCTTTGGAAAATTACAGGATAGTACTGAAGAACCACTGATGATTAATACCATCATCTGGGGATCAGTCAGCTTGCAGGAGCACAAATGTTTATGTTCTTCCTAAGAAATCCTAGTCATGACATGGATGAAACCAGATAGTGAAGAAAAAATAGGCTGGTCCAAGGCTAAATTTGAAGGAAAACAGCAGAATTTAGCCTCCTCTGTCGGTCCTGGTCAGTAAGGCTCAATATAGCAGTAACTGTGATAAGGATAAATTTTACTGGCAATCTCATAGAGAGAAGGCAAAAAGATGTAAAATATTCCGTGAAAACACCAGTCAAAAATCACGTCCTTCTCTGATGTATTTTTTTTGTATCCTCCTGAGGCAATGGATATCAAAATCGTACTTTATTTTATGCATTGTTATAGACCAAAATTTTAGAATGTTCTTAGAGTCCTTAAGGGCTATTGATCAAAGCTGAACCTGTTTTTGAATGAAAAACAATTTTATATAAACGATATGTGTATGCAAACTAAATTAAGTTTCATCTCAGCAAGAAAGCATGAAATTTTATTCAGTGATTGATCCTCAAAACAAGTGAAACTTCCACATTTATCAATGCCTTTGATATATATATTTGAGTGTATAAGCTCATATATATGTGTATTTTTATTATTGGATTTTAATTTTGTTTCTACAAATGAAAACCCAAGCATACAACTCAGTATTTACTTTCTGAGAACTACATACTACATCGTAACTAATACTCTAGGAGTTACAATGGAATAATAGCAAGAAGATGTCCATGCCACTGCATTCTTAATATATTTGAAGGAATCTATTTATTAATATTAGAGATTTGCAGGCAAGTAAAACACATATTCAAACAATTCTGTAGTTTCTTGAAACATTTAAACTATTAAAACATTAAAATTATATTTGCAGGCCACTTTCTTAATATTATAAACATCTAAGAAAGAAAAAACACTTTGTGTTGTAGATAAGGAATTCCTGTGAAATCCCCTCCACGTGGCTCCCATTCATGACTTTTTAGTTCTACATTTAATCATGCTATCTAGGAGCCAACAGCAAAATTTTTAGTCTTGAAGTACTCGAACAATTTTCATAGTATGAGCACACAGGTAGTGTATGCAGAGATGAAAATGAGAAAATAGTTTTAATTTTTAAACACAATAAAGAATAAAGTTCAGATTTGACAGTCAATATAGCAACAGTCAGAACATTTCAGCTTGGTGTTATATTTCGACTAAGGCATTATACCATATTAAAGCCAGAGGTTGCTGAAAACTGAATTCATTTAGATACCTGCAAGGCAATAAAATGCATGTTTTGAATAACATCATGGGAACACATACTACATTGCTGACTAAGAACTGAACTTCCTGGATTTGCTGGGTCAAAATTTCAATGATCAGAATGTATCAGTATTTTCTGTTTCTTCATATACTTTGATGTGGTCTATTGGCAGCATTACACTGTGTCAGAAAAAAATCAGTCTTGGTCCTGCAAGTCTTATTCACGCAAACCGTCCTTAGGCATAGTTGTGCATGGATCCCAAAGATGTTAAGGAGAGCAGGGTTAAGGAACATCAGGTCAGACTCAAGAGGAACATTTAAAATGTTTAAAAACTGTCAGAAATTCAGCCTGAAATTGCCAGCAGCTTCATGTTTGTTATGCATGCTAGGTTTTTATCTGCCACACTTGGAAAAAACAAAATACTTCTGCATATTTGTGATATGAAGGGGAAAATCTAGATTTACACCGTAGTAGAGGTCTCAAGTATCTGATATCTGCATGATGATGATTTGAATCAAGTGGCCTGCTGCTCCCTACCACTTTGGGCCTGCCATGCCCAAAAGCCCTTTATTTTGCCTTTGGCAAAGGGCAGCTAAACAAATGAAGAACAATGTGCACTTTTCTACTACTTGGTCCTAAGAAAAAGTAGCTTATGTTTTCTCCTACATATTTAACAGGACAAAAAAAGTATTTCACACTAGGGAAAAAAAAATCAGACTCTGAAGAGACGCTTTCATGAAAAAGGATCTACAAGAGATAATAGGTTAAATTGAATGCTCTTGTACATTCTAAATTAAAGTCTTTCTTATCATTTGTAACAACACAGTGCAAGTTGTTAAAGCTAATATTCAAGTTGTTTCTGTATAGACTAATGGGAAAAATGACAGTATGGAACCCCAAGATAAACTGAGGCGTTAAGTTCTGAATCAATATTGCAAAATATGGTAGCAGGAGCAGCTCCTTCTTCTGCCAAAATATCAGCAAACCGTAAACACAAATAGATACCAAAAAAAAAAAAATTAGATTAGTCTGGCTGGTTTACTAAGTTCTCATCTTCTTTACCAGGAGAAGCATGCAGAATTTCACCACAAAGGCCACCACTTTTTAGGTAAAAAATGGTGGAAAGAGAGGTCTTATTAATGGAGACCAAAAAGAATGTTCATGCCTATAGCAATAATACTTTTAATAATGTTTAAGAGTTAAAGAGTATAATGAAAATTCATGACATTAAAAAAGAGCAGAAGATCCCAAGCGCTACACTTGACTATAACTCCAACTTTCATGGGTTGCGCGTGTGTAATTTTCAAGGTGGGTGAAGGACTCTGTATTAACAATCATAAAACAAATAGTAGCTGGGATCATATGCAAATGAACAAATATATACAGTATCCTAGTAATCCTCATGTTTGTTTTTGTGGTTCCTCCCAGAGCTGTCACCCAAGGCTTGTCTGGAAAAAGTAAGACCTTCTCGGGACGTCCTGCAACCTAGTTTACCTGCTCACACCTCTGAACCTGTCACCCTTGTGAAATGGTGTCGAGTCTGTCCATCACTCAGCCTGCAGCTTCCTCAGATGAATTTTGTGTGCTACAAGTTGAAGGAATCAGTCTATAGTTGATGATGCATTATTTGACAGAATCAGACATGTAATAGAGTGCTTTAAAGTAAAACTAAGCTTCCTTTCTGTGTAAGAAGGATCACATGAAAAGCCTCTGGTATGGGCTACTCATTTCATTCCTATGAATGAGAGCCAATTTGACTTATCTGTGTCATGAACATTCCCCTCTAGATGAAATTTAACTTTATCTAGAGGAATCTAAAACTTCTTTTCAAAGAAAATAACCTCATTTGAGGTCCTATTTAGGTTCCATTGCACATCAAATCCAAACATTTAGTACATTAATATTACATTAATATTAGAGAGGGAAACTCTGAGAGAACATTTAATGTGACAGGAGAGGGAAGAAGGAACCTATCAAAGTGCAGCATCTAGGAGACACAATTTGGCTGTCACAGTGAGGGAACGGATCACAGAAAGAGCATTAGAAAATTACACTTCAAGTATATCACAACTGGAAACACAAAGGGCTTCTCTTCTCCTTGAGATAAAAATTTATCCAGTGACTAAATGAAACATGGGGAAAAATCACCTTCATTCCTTCCTTCTTCAGATTTCCACACCTAAAGCATGACCTCTGGATGGGTCTGTAAGAGGAAAGGCAGCAGGGGAGCTGTGAATGCACACGAGCAGCCAGCTCCAACCTCTCACTCCTCTTGCTTTGAAAGCCCGTGGTGAGTAGCTCTTTCCTCTGTGGTTATCACTACATATTTATTCTTCTGTCATGAGAAGCAGTATTGTTGTCCCCTGCTGCTAGCCAGTTATTTATGGGATATGACTTTCTTCCTAATATACAGCAGCATCTCACAGGGTACCTGGCTAGCAACCTGCTTATTCTTGCTCATGTCATTTTATTTTTATAGGCCCTTGTGATAAATGTAAACAGACAAACATGTAACTTTTTATAGTAATTTAGAGGCTGAACCTGAGGAAAAGTAAAAAGATAAGGACTGACAGCTTGGCTTCACTGAACTCTGTAACAAAACCTCTATGCTCTTCCTTGGAAATCCTCATGGCCTAAGTCAGAAGAGATCAGCTGGGCTGAAAGCACATGGCTCACAAGAATAGTGAAAAGAAGATTACATAAGTATCTCTGAAGGGATAGCACAGGCCCATCAGTCCTCCAGAAGCACAGCGGATGTGATTTTACTTTTAGTTCTGTCTTGGTGAAATATAAAAAGATCTATGATTTAACAGGCTTTATACTTTGGACTAAGGGTTTTGTTAACCTGAGCATTTAGCTCAGACCTTGCGTATATTTTCTTGCAGCCATTGGTAAGCACAGCCCTGAACAGGTCTATTCATTTCAGTGAGGCTATCTGTAAAATAAATTATTACTCAGACTAGGAAAGAGGGTAGCATTAGTGGCAACTGTTCCCTGCAGATAGAGCCTGAAGACTAAGGAACCTGGTGGAAGCATCACTCACTTGAATAAAGTTTATATTTTAAATGTGAACATTTATTGTCGATTTTTTCACCCAAGTAGCATTTAACAGAATGAGAGCATCAACATAACTATTTAATTCTGTTTTCTGTCAGTCTGGAGACATAGCTTGTGAAAAGAAAGATGTCTTGTTGCTTTAGACATCACCTCCATTTTCCTCTCCTAGTGATGTCTTGTAAAGCATCCATGGATCACTGTTGAGTGAATCTCATTAAAAATATAGCTGTATAATACTTCATTCACTATCAGCTTTGAGGATAAGTTTTTTTACCTGTTGCTTTTTTCATCAGTCTAAACAAAATTGTCAAGGCATCTTGAAGAATAATGATAAGCACCAGTTTAGCATGTTCTATGTTAAAATATAAGTTGTTTGTGTAATTGTTTCAAATCTGATTTTTAAAAGGAATTAAAAAGCTGCATGCCACTGAATCAACAGGAAAATGTTAAGTATTCAGTCATTAAAAAATCATTTGGTATTCATTGCAACAGTGTTAATCATAATGTATTCATTTGGCATGCATGTGGCTGTCACATGTAAGAGTTCAACTATAATGCACACTAGCTAATGAGGATATAAAGTGTTACTGAATCAACATTACTGTGCAACATTTTCTTTTTTTGCATTATTCATATGCTTCAGGTTTAAAAAAATCTATCACCAGCAAGCTGTTAAAAAGCAGCAACGTATTATAAAAGATACATTTTGGAGGCCTTGCTTCTGAAATCTGTTCAGCTGTCTGTCTAAGCAAGTGTTTATGTAGCCTCTCTCACAGTAATGTCTGAGTCCCTGGAGAGCTGCCCATGATTTTCACACATGCCTCAAGCCATACTGTTAAAACGTGGTCCTATTATTTTCAGCATGGACATACACCCTAGCATATGAGTCCAGATGGATTAAGGCAATTAACTCCTCATCGTTTCAGTGGGGATATCTAAATACCTTTGAGGAGTCCAGCTCTTGTCTTTGGAGAAGTAAGTGTGTCCTTGCACTCAAAACACTAGATATCCCACAGGCATAGCTGCTAAAAGGATAAAATCCAACTGCTAAGAGGGGGCAGTGCCATACTGTGAAGCATACAGGGAACGTCCACATTTAAAAAAAAATAGTAAAATACTGGACCATGGGGAATAAATGAGGGTAAGACTAAGAAAGCAATGAGAAATCCATTTGCAGAAGTGTCATCTTTGAGGACTCCTACCTACCTCAAGGTTGGGTTGAAAGTACTGCACCACTTCCCATCACCACTGGAAAGACAAGGATCGAAAAATTAAAAGCAGCTGAGCTCTGAAAAGCACAGGATAAGCAGGGGATCGGATTGTTAAAAAAGACTGAACAAACATAGCAGGATGACTCAAGGAACAGTTTTGTTGGCATAAGAATCTTTCTCTGGAGAAGGATCTTGGGTTGAAGATGCCCCAGCTCAGGAGCAGCACCTGTGTTTGGCTGGAAAAAAACAGCACTCAAGTACCTGACTCAAATTTTCAGCAAGGCAGAGAATTTATTTATGAATACAAATCATAAGACAGTATCTTTCTACTTTAAGGGAGCCTAAGTTGCACAGAATTCACTTATTTTGGTCATCTACAAACAGAAAAAAAAAAAGAATAGGAGAGCAGATTTAAGAGAAAAACAAAAATGAAGCCCACGTTTTGCCACTACCATTCGAAATACCACTGCTTTGCAGGCACCTGCCTCTTTCCACCCACTCTGCGTGCATTGCTTCATACAAAAAGTTCTGTAACTCAATCTTTCACATTAAGTTTTCTTATTTCAAGGAACATTCAATTACCCTCATTCTTTTACTTGCTTCCTACATACCTTCTTCCTACAGTGTTCCTCTGCCATTCTAATATTTTTTAAAAGAATGAAACAGAATTTATGTTCACCTCCTTTACTTGGTGGGATGAGAGAGCAAATAATGCCACAGCTTATAGATTAACTCCTGTTCCAGACAACTTTCCAACTCCACTGTTCACAGGAAGCTTTTAAGACCCACTTCCTAGTCCCTGTTCTGAGAGTGCTTCAGGATCCTAGAGGAAATTTTGAACAGCCTCCAAATTCTAAAACTCACTCTCTCTCCTACACTTGGCAAATTAAATTGCTGAAGCTAGAAAAGTAAGATTTCAACCCAAAATTTTAGATGACCTAAACCAATAGTCTAGAACTTAGTCTAGACTACATATCCAACTACTCCAAATAGAATATTTTCTTATTAACTGAGCTGAAAACTCTTAGAGCAAAATCATTAATAAAGTTATGTTATGTAATGTTAGAGCAATGCAGTGAATGAAAGCTTGTCACGACTACAACTTTTTGTAAGTAGCTAGAACATAATAACTTAGAGTAGAGGCAAGAAGCTTGACAATTTATAGCAGAGATGCTTCTTCTGCACCTCTGTGTTCCCAGCTGTGTTTGCTTAAGCATGGGAACTTATTCGAGCCTATTAACCTACTGACTGACAGCATTTCTTGTTTGCTAGGCTTTAGAGGCAACATAAACACAATTGGAAATCCCAATCGAAGAATTATCCATGTCTTATCTTCCGCACAGTAACAAGAATATATAAATGAACTCCAAGAAAATACAAACTGAAGAAAAAAATCGTAGCATAAATAAGGCAGTAGGAAGAGGGAGGGATGCAGAATGTTAGAGTATAACTAAGCAGACATGTCATTATCAAAGTATCTCCTCTTCAACGGAGAGCCAAAACTACATCGGCACTATGGTTTCTTTTCAATCTCTTCAATATAAAGCACATCTGTTGCAATTTTAAAATAAAGATTGGATATAAAAAAAACACCAATAAGAGAGATTGCTTTGGGTATATTTTAAAGTAATGTGAGACTTTTTTAAAAAAGATTTTTAAATCTATTGTAAAACTGGAAGTACATAAGACCCGAATAATTTCTGGAATCCTGCCAGAGAATTGGAATTGCCAAAGCAGAAGTACAGCTTCTTTTTCTTGTGAATCTTATCTTTTGCATATACCAGTTAAAACCACAAAAAAAAGAAGAAAATACTGTGCTCAGCAGAAATGTGTTTGATTTTGTTTTTATGGAAAAGAGAAAAAGTTCTATGTATTGTACAAGAATGCAAATATAGCTGTTAGCACTTCAAAATGTTTTCTTTTAATCACATAACTGCAGAAGAATTTACATAACCAAAGTTGCTCCCAAGTCAGTAGTCACACCTGTGATTTACATACCTGTTCTATTACATACAGATTGCTATTTTCTCTAAATACAACTCTCATTGTCATTTATAAATTAGTATAAGACAAATGCTTAATTTGGTATGTATTAAATACAGGAAGTGAGGTCAAGATATAATATTGCATTTCGCTAGTTTATGCTAGAAAAGTCTATTCATCATGTATGTGATATAGGCTTCAGTGCAGTACAATTTTAGACGTTAGGTACAGGCACAAAAACATTTTCTCACAATTTCTTCACACAAAATTTCCAAGTAATCAGGGAGTTCAAGCATTGTATGTATTTTTAAATGAAATATGCATATTACACATTGAAAATAATGAATGTTATGATTGGGAGAAATGTATCACTTATATATACTTCAAGCTTACATCTAAACCCTTTCATTAAAGGAGACTCATTTCAAACTAAATATAAAAGAAGCTGGAATCCCTTTAAGATAGTCTAGATGCTTCCTTTTGTGCTTTCTGAAAGCAATAAAATCTACATTACCATTTACTTGAATATAAAATAAGTTTACTCGGAACAGAAATGCTAGATGAACTCCAGCAGAGATCATAGCAACTTCAGTTAAGGATTTCCTACTTCAGAAGCATGGCTATAAATTCTCAACTCTAGACTCACAACTCCTTTGTGTTACTTTATGTTTTTGTCCAAGCTTGCAAATTGCCCAAGGCAGTCAGATTTGGACCGGCTCTCTGACTGGTTCCTTGATAGATCCAAGGCAAGGGAGACATATCATGACTTTTCTCCTTTTCTGTATTTTTGGAAATATCTTTTTGTTCACTATTACCAGCTTAAGTTTTCCTCGTCTGTTACGAGAAGCTGTCAATACCAGTGAGATTTTTTTGTATATTTGTGAAGAATGAACATGTTTGCTCTCATTTTCACTAAAGAATCTACACCATCCTTACAAATACTGTCTTTTTATCTTCTTTGTGTAATAGAGAGCAACAAGTTTCTTAACTTCTTAATGGAATACATCTCTCATTCACACTGTATTAATTTAAACCTCATTTGTTTTTTGCCCTCCTTCTGTAGGGAACATATTATAGCTATATAACCCATCGCAGAGGTCCATAGCTTCTGCATAAAGAGTCAGGATAAATAATTAGAAAAGGTAGAGGTCTGACACCTTATCATTCATATGGATATATCTGGGGATTTTTTTGAGTGTCTGTGCCTCCATATTTTGGCTTCATTCATTTAGAGACCCGGAGTCTTCTGATACTTCTCTAAGCATTTCTGTTTTCCATTAAAATTGGGATAATTGTACCTCCTTCCTTTTTAGACGAGGACAATAGGGTTTTGAAATAATTTGAAATGTGCTCTGTGAGTCCTCTAAATCAATACGCTTAAAACTCCACTTTTGTGGTTCCAAGAATAAGGAGAAAGAGCAACCCAAAAGGCAGCAATACTGCAGAAGTCCAGGCACTTGGCAGATCTCTCTGCCTTAGGCAGCTGAAGACAGAAGCAGGTATAAATGACTATCAAGCGCTGCCTGGCAGTCTTTTGTCTCCAGGAGCACAGACCTAAATCACTAAGATTAACTTGTCCTGAATAATTTGCTAATGATGAAAATGCCCAGGACTACAGGGAAGAACTTCCAAGCAGGTGCTGCTGATCATTAACCCACTACAGAAGAAAATGAGCATTAGGAGAACGCTGTGTCAGGCTACAACCTGCAGGGACCTAGACGCCGAATAATGCCGAAACCCAATTTTTTGTAACCATTTATTCGCAGCTCCCCATTATGAGATGAACTAATCAAGATCCGAGGAGGTCAGTATCGTGCAGCAGCAGGACCGTCCTATTCAACTAAAGCAGTCTTCTGAACCTATTCTATATTTATATTTTATAGGGCACGGCTGACACTAACTGTATTACAAACAGCTATCCTGGAGTCACACGTGATATCGTACACAATTCCACAAAATACCATAGATGCCAGTAGTTAGAAATCAAGCATATATTAATTTTTAAAAAGCAATCTATAAAATATCAATTTTAATTAGAGCATTTGACATATTAAAAATCAATACTTAAGAAGTGAAAGATTCTGCTGTTTAGGCTGCATGGATGATCATTTCTAAATTAAGAGATGCAAATTTAATCAATAGATTTAAAACTTTTACATCACTTGAGGCACTTGAATTCCTTCTAATCAGTCTAGCAAAGGGAAAGCATCATTTAATTGTTGTTTTTTCCCCTTCTTTGAAAGACAAACGTACCTTTAGGCTGGATTTTCCTCAGAATAAGCTATATTATCTGCAGCTCTTGCTATTCACTGCCATTCTCAGCAATTAAAAGTATATTTAAAATGTCAAGAAGATAAACTATTTAAAATCCTGGAGGTCATCTCATCATTTAAGGAACTTTATCAAAACCAACTTCTTAATTATTGAGTTTTAGCAAATAAACTTGGTGAAATGTAGTTCTCATTGTAGTAATTTTAACAACGTGTTTTATGTTGTATAAAAAACTTGTCCTGTGGTAGCTAATGCTATGAATCAGGAATTATCCAACACTATAATTCCCTCATTAATTTCTGTCATTTTTAATTTTACAGTTTTACTTTTTTCTTCTCTCTGGAATGTTTATTTAGAGGTGGTTGAATTTGCTTTTGAATGAAATGCAAGAAAGACTGAGCACATGATATTTGCACTTTTGCCTTTTTGCATGAGAAGTTACACTGGCAATAATGGGGCTAATCATGTGCTTGATGATTCTTCATATGTGGAATCAGTGTGAATTTTATCAGTGAATTATACACGATCATATTCACAGGATGATTATTAGGTATGCACTTGAAAATTCTTGAAGCATTTCAGTTTTGTTAACTGCTTCACCTCAATATATCCAATGCACTTTCAAGCTACATCTTTTACTAGCGTATTTTAGGCCTTTCATTCTGTTAAAATGGACAGGTGACAATTATATTTAATAAGAATTTGACTAGTTTATCCTTTAGAAGAAAAACAATGTATCTGTGGATAGTTCAGTACAGAGAACATCATATACTGAAGAGAAGCAGCAGACAGTCTATAAAAAACCCTGTATGCCACCGCATAGCTATCTGGCATGCATAGGTATTGCAGTTACACAGATAATTTGCCAGACAATATTCTTAAATGGTTATTCACCCAGTTTTCCTGTAAACCACCAAAATTATGCAAATAATTATAACTTGCAGTTACTAGAAGTGCGTGTTTATTAAAGAGGCTGCCTCTGCGACATAGGCAACAGGATATTTGTGTGATCGAAATAGGGTCAGCAATGTTGCCTTCCTACAAATTTCAGGGATAAAAAAAAAAAAAGGCATATGCTTAAAAAAAGCCTGGCTATTGCAACAAAATTCACTGATACACATGAGTCATCCCAGGAGCAGTTTCCGGGGCAAAATATTCTGGGACACGGGAAGGAAGCAGAGACCTTATTTCAAGGAGTGTTGCTTGGTTTCAGCATTGCAAGAACTGAGGCTTCCTCACTGATTTGGGGCAGGTACCTGACACTAGTTTGCGAGAAGCAAAAAGCACTCAATACTTTGTAACATTCACTGTGAGGACCTTCAGGAAGACATTTCACATTACTGATATCCTAGTATTAATGTAAAGTTGATGATGCAAACTCGATCAGAATGTGGACTCAAAAATGGATTTATGACCTGCTTTCCTCTCCATACCAGCAAGATAAGGTCATTTAAGGTTTAGGGAGTAAACTATATTTTTCACAAATCATCCCTTGCTGCATATTGTTGTGCCTAGTTGGAGGCCTAGAAATCCCTAGAGTTTTGGCTGAACACCTACCTTGAAAGTGTACTGAAATGTGAAAAATTCATCTCCCAAACAGATCTCTCAGTTAACAGATGCTAGGCGGAAAAAAAAATCTGTACATTTTCCAGCTTTATCTTGCAAAACACCCTGTCCACTGAAACCTCTCTATAGGTAATCACTAGTGACCTATGACATTTACATCCTATGACAAGATTTGCTCACAAAGCAGGTCTTCACTGCGGCTTATCAAGTGTTCCTGGAAATTCTAAGACACAGTCTAACTCTTGCACTACAGAGCATGACTTGTGACATTTCTTGTTGTCTTTGAAAATGTTGCAGAGATGAGTTTCAACATGATGACTTTTAAGTGCTCCTAAGTTCTGAAATGGTCACTTAGCTTGAGTATGGTTTCTTTTGTTATCCATTTGACTATGTTTTCTTTTGTTATCCATTTGACTAAAATATTTTCCTCAGGAAACTTTCTTTGTGCTCTTTTTTTTTTGCCTGTGTTTCATTGGCTTTCTGTAAAAGCCTGGGAAAATACCAAATTTTAAGGCAATTCAAAAGGATCATTATCCTTCCAAGAAAGTTCACATATTCTTGTGCAAGAATCCATGGTGCATTTATTTTATTATAATTTCTGACTTGTGTGATTATTAAAATTAAGTGTCATCCAATATCATATTTGTTACAATGTTAATTGTAACAAATTGTTATTGTCAATATTATCTCTCAAATCTTAACAATTGTATTCAGGAATCTATATTATTATCAGCATTATTGCAATGCTGGAACTGTTATTTATTTATTTTACTAGATAATGCATGAGCAATCGGTTGTCCTCTGACCTCAGATCCCTGGGGCTCTTCTCATCTGTCAGACATTTCTGTAACTACACATGTTCTTTCTCTACATCAGTCTAATGCACTAGACTTGTACACATCTTTTATAATCAAAAAGCTGAAATGAAAACAAGAAAGGTGCCACAACCGAAAAACTCAATTTGTTTTTCCCTATTCCCCTCCAAAACCCAAGGGAGCCATTGTCTTTGACTCTACTTCTGTGCTCCATATGTTTATATATATTTGTGGCACCATCATAGATTTTTTCTTCAGTATAAATGAATGACTGAACTGTGTTCACTAAGGCGAAAACATGTTTAGAAGGAGGTGGAGGCTCTTGTATCTTTTATGTCTCCCTGAGGCGATCACATCATAAAGATGTTCCCTAAGGGGTGTTGTTTTTGTTTTATTTTCCCTCTACCATTAATTCTTTGAGTGGATAATTTTAATGAACTGTTGAGTTATTGGAACTCATTAAAAAGCTAGATTAAATAGGAAGTTTCCTGGAATTATCATCTTGCTTATTTATATAGGACCATTTCAAAATACAAATACAGTCCCTAGGAAGTTATCTAACTTTGTAAAGAATTTAACACCATGAGTCAGATTCGCAGTTGACATAAACATAGTGCAAATGCAGCTCTGCTGAAGTCAATGATGTTGAGGATACAGTGTGCACAGAATATTACATTCACTGACGCACTCAACCAGGTTTCCCTGTTTTCATAGAGTGAGGGAGCTTTTAATATGGTAATAGGCCTTGACATAAGTATGCTTCTTATAGGAAGGGAAAGGAGGGAAAATTGTTAAAAAGTGTACCTATAACAAGAGTAACATTGACAAGATTTGCATTAATTGCCTTTTGAGGCATTTGCTGGAGATATTCATGGCTGACCTGCGCTGCCTTCCCTCTTTGAGGGGCACAGCAACAATCTTGATGGATTTTAACACTATTTTGCCACCCCTTATGGCTACTAAAATAACAGTACATTTCATTCAAACACATAGACTGCTTAGGAGCTCTGTTACACACACTGAAAAGTAAGCACACAGCGATCCGGGAAGACTTCATTGGTCGTAGCCACCCAAGGGTAGAGCATGGAGAGGAAGGAAAGCTGCACAAATGTGACACATATAACACATAGCACATGTTACACATCACAAACAAGCCACAAATGGACTGTTAAAGCATTCTTTGGTCTTTCTAACTTAAATATAAGACCTGGAATAGCTTTATCTGATATTTAAACCAAATCAGAAGTAAATATGGCGAGTAGAATGGAAAAGACCAGGGAAGGAGTTCTGACATTATAGTATTATAAAAAGTAACAAAGCTCTTTGGGAAGAGGATATTCCATTTAATGCATGCATTTTTGAAATTTGCCAGGGGAAAAGGTGTATAGTGATACAAGATACATGTGTACCAGCCTTAGTACCCATTTTTCAACATGCTATTAACAGCACAGAGTAGTACGTGTCACCTTTTTACTCATTGCTCCTGCATGCAGCAGCATTTCCCTTGATATACTTGGATAATAAAACAGTTGGTGGTAATTATCTTAATGATTCCAGCATGAAGATTAGTAACCCTTGTAATTTTTATCTTTGCTAGTATAAATCAGTTTACAAGAACTCAAAGTACCTGTTAAGCTGCCAAAACAGAGTACACATTTTCAGTACCAAATTCTGAATTTAGAATAGGAATATTTACATTTAAAAAGTGAAGTTGTGTTGCTTTTTGAATGCAAGTACTAGTAGTTTACATACCAGTGCAAACTGATTGTGAATTTAATGCCCTTATTTCAGAATTACAGAAGGACTGAGGGGAAAAAAAATCCCACACTTTAGAATAGAATATAAATAGATACAAATCACATTGGAAAAAGATGTCTCCCCTTTGTTTTAAAGAATTTTCAACCTTCAAGACTATTAAAATTAACACAGTATAATTAAATGTATGTATTTCTATATGCTATACATTGGTATTGTTTTTAATGGTATTATTTATCGATCTAACTTGCAATACATGATTGAGTCCCTCCTCATCCTGTGAGACAAATAAATTCTGCTGCAGTGTGAATTTAAGGAACACTGTAACCATAAATATATCCTGCAATGACACAGGATCTCTTATGTAGTTCCATTCTGTTTATAAAAAAATCAATTAAGGAGTAACTCTTGTGTATATGAGCACTGAAGCACAATATATACACACTTACCCACACAAATACTGAAAAGCAGTGAAACACTGTAAAAAGACTGGTAGACAATTCCATTTTCTATTTAACCCATGTACTTTCCAACTGAAATGCCAAAAAATAGCTCAGGTCTATATTAAATATATATAAATGCCAAAGACCCATGTAAGTGTTTCTGCATAAATCAAGACTCAGAGTAGTAAGAGGTCTATAAATGGAGAGGAAAGTTTGGGTTAACATTTAGATTTAATTCCACAATCAGATGTAAAACTGATAGCCACTGATCTGTCTTACAATTTTACTCAAATCATCCTCACTTTACTACTTTGCAGCAGCTGAGTATCTTTAGCCAAGCCAGAACACTGACAGGACACTAAAAGCAACACAATCTGATTCCTCAGGAATCAACTAATAGCTTGAAAGACACTCCTATTTGTGTCAAAATGTATTATTCTTGTAATAGCTCAAAGACAAGATGATCAATTCATAAATGTAATGCATATGCTCATCTTTATTGTTTCTGGTCCTATCAGCTTTCATGGACTATTTAAGGTCTAAGAGTAGACACACAAGTTTGTCCATAAGATACTGTTCAGTAACATTGTCTTTATTCTTCATCAATTTGGACTTCACTTAGTTTTATTATTTTTTGCCTATAAAATGTTTTTTATTCACTATCTATGACTTAAAAGTGAAACAGGGGAAACTGTATCCTCAGTTGCTTTGTGCAATTTTGACAACCATCTGCTTAGATTAGACTTCACTTCTTTCTCCCATTCATCCCTGTCATAACAACATATTGACAGGAAAAAAATTCTTCAGGGAAAATAGAAAGTTAATAAATAAATGAAAGTTTGACTTGTGTTTTTTCATTAAAGTTCTGATGTACTCACAACTTGCATTGCATTTATTTATACAATCCTATGAAGTTGTGAAAAATAAAAAGGTAAAGCTCTATCCCAAACATTAGATTTCACAGTGAGATTCAGACTATTTCTAATATTTAAAAATTACTGTAGAGCTTTTGCAAACAGCAAGCAGTAAGTAGAATGTAGGATCAAAATCTTGAGGTGCAATAAACCCAAGTGCCAACACAGTCTCTTCAGCAGCAACACAAGTAGTTGGAAGAAAATGTTGCCTATACCCAAGCCTAAAACTGAGGTCAATCCTTTGCTCTCCATTATTGCATGCATATTTTCATGTGTACAGTTGGAAAAATTCTTCATGTTTAGAGAGGGAACACTGAAGTTACACAAATGAGGTTATTTTTAAACCTCATTTAGGATATCAGGATATCCTAATTAGTTTTAGCTAGTGAGAACTCTGATGTTTTTGAGATCTCCTCTTTGTTATTCTCTACTGGAAGATAATATCGTAAAATGTACTTTTTGACATCTACTACTTAAGGAGCATAACTGATCACCTTGTTTAACGTTGTTACTATTAACTCCGTCTCCAGCATCTCAAGAGACTTTGAATTGCAGATAAAAAGCTCAACTATAAGAATCCAGATATTGAGATGCCAATTAGAAAACTTAGGAAGCCTTGCAAATTTTTGTTTTTAATGTTTTCAGTCTGATATTTATCAAAGGAACTTATTTGAAAAAAATGATTAAAATGGTCAACTAGAAGGAGATGAGGCTAATGATGACAGAGGTCGTTTGTACATAGCTTCATATTGGCTTCAGCAAATAACAGATGGAATCAAATAGGCTTGTCTTGTGGTTCTTGCTTCTAAGAAAGAGGGGAAAAGGCAACAAAAGATAAATAAAGGAAGTGTCAAGAAACGAAAAAATTGGCTGTGGCTCCTCTCAGAGTTTTGATAGAGAAACTGGAACCACAGTAGGTCTCTGCACTGGTCACTAGTAGTGGATTATTCCT
Organism: Nothura maculosa; assembly: GCA_032353885.1. Lineage (NCBI taxonomy): Eukaryota > Metazoa > Chordata > Aves > Tinamiformes > Tinamidae > Nothura > Nothura maculosa. Next base: position 1,891,986 of record JAUBOD010000326.1, on the reverse strand, counting down.
TTTCTCTTTAATTTCTACCTGCTTTCAGGGGTATCCTCAACATGCCCAAATACTTTATTTTCTTTGTGCTGCTTGCACAAGGTGACACCAATATTAAAATTTATTTGTAATTTATTAAACCTTATTTGTATATTAAACATTTGAGAATATTATATAGATGTGTATCTATGTGTGTATATATATGTATATAAAACATGAATATTAAACCTTATTTGTAATTAGTGGCTACTGATTTTGTAAAATAAGGCAATTTTATTGGACATCCCAGGATACAAAAGTGAGCAAACTAATGCAAAAGTTAAAAAAAATAATTTGGGGAATTTTGCAGTGTCGTTTAAAATGATTTTTAGTTGGAATTTCAATTCCTTTAAAATCATTTCAGTTATGCTGCACTAATTCCACAATATAAATAATACCTGTTTTGCTTTAACATCTATTTGATCTCTTCCTCAAACACAAATACACTGGGAGACTATTCCATTATCATTGTAAGAAAATGAAACATAGCTATGGGGTTTCCCAGAAGTCAAAGCATTAAAATCTTCGCACACAACATAAGCAATACATCTTTAGAAGAATGTTTAACAATTCTTGAAGTATCTTCTGAATATTAACTCACAAGCTCTGAAATAGCAGTATTGAAGAGCACAGATAAAAAACGTATAACAAAATGTTTAAACACTATTTTGAGATAAAACCTCAAGATAACTTTGCTTTTAAAATGCTGCTGCGTTTCCATTACATTTTTCCCTCTTCAAAGCAGAGGAGGGAAGGAAGGATGAACTATTATTACTGATTTAATTAAGCTACTAAAATTGCTGGTGCAGTCCAACAGGAAATGACAACTTTGAGATTGCAAGCTATACGTAATCATCTCACCTCATTACTATTTTTGTCATGAAAGTAAATTAACTCTGTACATTTTCTGTTCTCACACCATACTTGTCATAAGGGGAAAACTATCAAAATTCTAATAATACCTGATATACTTTGGTACTATGCTAGTACTATGCTCCACAACATTGACATTTTCAATTCTGCAGTTGATTTGCTGGGTAATCCGCTCCTCCCTGTCAGGTTAATAAAGGCTGTAAATATGGCATCATCTACTTGATTTTCTGCAAAATTAGACTGATTCTCACAGATAAAGGATAAAGAAAAGCAAAGAACTTCAATGACTTGGGTATGCTGGAAAGAGACATTGTGTCCATGAACAGGAAGAAAAGATAAATGAAAACCTCTGATCCCACCTTAAAAAGGCCAAAACTTCAAAGCCTCCTCAAAATTTATCAACTGTAATAATGATCTGGATGTGTATGAAGCCAGGGGCTACCAAAAGCAATGAGAACTTTCTTCTTAGAACCTCATAACAGAACAAGCCAGTTCAAGATGAGAACTAAGAAGTTACACAGTAAAGATTACACTAGTGAGAAGAAGGATTGGACAATATTCTCTCACTGTGCAAAAATCTGGATGTTCTATGTGGAAAGTGTTTGGCACTTTAAAAAAAGATAGATAGATACATATTACCTCAGAATCTGGGATCATAACTGCAAGAAACTTTCACAAGTGGTCCATATGAATTTGCCCAAGCATCACTGTAGATCTCATCATAGCACTTGATTTCAAGTTATGCCGGCAATTCTGTCCAAATAAAGGCATTGTTCTTTGGAGTTTTTAAATCAGGCTTATATATGCATACTTAAAAAAAAAAATGATTAAGTTTCTTCTATATCTCCAAATGGATGTTCAATCTAGAACTTTCTAGCACATATTCTCTAACTATAAAATTAACAACTTTGAGACAATGCCTATACTAAAGAAGTATAGTCTTGTGGAGAAGGTATGAGCTATAGAAAAAGCATCAGATAAAAATGAGAACATTATTACTTGGAACTACTGAAACAATTTCTACCAAAAGGGCTTCAAGTAGTTAGAAAATCTGATAGCAGAAAGAAAGAAAAAAAGGCTAAATTATTTTAGCAGATATATTAATCATTTGGGTTTTTAAATCTAATGAAACCAGTCTGCAGAGAGAAAAAAAAATAGTTCCAGCAAAATTTAAAGCAATATTCCCACTGACCTTAATAAAGCCAGTGGAAATCTAACATGATTCTTCTGTGATGGGCTTATTATTTTGTCTAGACAAAAGGCGAGATCATATCTTCAAGTCACATTACAGTTTTGTACCTGTAAGAGGACAACAGGACTAAGCAAAAAAGATTAGCGATAGATCGCAGCAAAGATTTGGTTTCTTCTGGGGACATGTGAAAGATGTAAAAATGATATGCATATATCACCTTGTAGAAGCTTCCTGAGATCCCTTAGCAGAAATAATTCTCATAAAGTAATAATTCTGCTATACCTAACAACAAGTTTTATCCTAAGCAATTGGGAAATTTGTAAGCAATTCTAAATTTGTAAACTGGATTGTGCTGTGTCTTTAAGTATCCTAAGCTATCAGAGCTTAGGAAACCCTCTTTTTTTTTTTTTTTTTTTTTTTTTTTTAAAACTCTGAAGCAAGTATTAAGGACTCTCACACTAAAAAAAAACCACACAAATCCACAATGTGTTCCATATTTACTAATTCACTAACGTTTGGTGATCACTGGAAAGCAGATGTTAGGGCTTTAATGCTTTACTGAAAATGTAAATGACTGTTTTAGGTATGAATACATAGCACTCTTCTAGTGCAAAATCATTATGAAGGCCTGAATAAAAAACCCTTCAAAGAACTTAAAAATTAACCTGTTTTAAGTAACGTATTTTTATAGAGGTGATCTGAATGTTAATCCTTTCCAGAAGATCTGAGAAAGCCTCAGGCTATATTTCCAGACAGTATATATCAGAAGAATAACAGTTCCATAAATATGTGTATTTTATTAGTAGTTGTCAAATAGATTCATTTGATATTTTTATGATCCAACTGTTTTCCATTTAGCCAGCAGACGGTGATATTTTTGTTCCGCAAAGAAAACCATAACAGACCAAATAAAATGTTTTATGCAGTAAAGCTGTTTTGCCCTTAAGGTACAGAGCTATTCCACGTTGTTTTCATTTGAAAGTTTATTCAGATTATGAACTCCCTGCTGACATCGATACCTCTACTCTCTTTCCCATCCCAGCCCTTAAGTTGGGTCAGTATTTGTGCTGCTGCTTTGATTACGTAGAGGCCCTGTGGGAAGATACAGTACATCTTAAAAGACCCTTTCTTTATGGTATGTTGTGAGCTTATGTATTTAAATGCAGCCACGGTCAAGGAAGTGTTGATCCAGAGGAACCAACTACATACATCAAAACAGTATTTCTCAGTAAATTGTATTTGACAGTGTTAGTTAAATAATTCAAAAAAGAACAAATTCTTCCCCCGACCATCTGGAAGTAATTTAAAATAATTTTTAAAAGTCATGGCTGACTTTGTTGCTTGCATTTCTGTACCTTCTGCTCTCTACCAAATGACTTCAGATCCTGCTCACCATGGTGGCTCCCTGGATGGCAATGCCCATGGCCCCGCATCCTGCAACTAGAGGCAGCCAAACTCAGCCAAGGCTCTGGCAGCAGGAGACACGTCCTGGCCCTGCTTTCAGAAACCAGACATAGCACCAGCTTCAAGCCCGTGTATTCCACCTCTCAGCTCTACGTGTCAGCAGGGCCATGCTTGCCATAGCCTGTGTTCACACGGCATCGTTCAGCTCTGTGCAAAGGCAGAGCAGCTTGCACCTGCCCATGAGGTACCGCAGCAAGTCTATCCCACTATGGATATGCCTCTCTCTGAAAATAAACAGTCAACTGCCTTCAGCCTTCTCTGGTATGACCAAATGTGGGAGAAATTAAAGCTTAAAGTTGTACTCTATGCTTTTTGCTCCCATGAGCTAAAGGCTCATAGCCAATAGAGATGGCCTCAAAGAAAAAAAAAATAAAAAAAAAAATAATCAAGAAAGCAGCTGTGACTCTGTCCTACAAAGAGATCTCTCCCTGAAGCCCTGAGTTTTGTACATTTACACAGGAACAACTGACAGTCTGAGGGCTTCAATGCCCAAACTGTCCCAAAAAGCCATTGACCTCTTCTTTGACCATGGTAGAAAAAAATATATAGAGAGAGAGAGAGTGCTGAAGCTCAGCATGAGCATCCCTTTGCCATACACAGTGCACAACAACCACCGGACACGCTCACATCCATGCAATCAGAGGAGAGGGCTCGCACAAGAAACGGAGGACATGGGTCCAGCATAGCTCATTCTCACAGATGAGAAATCACAAACACTACTTTATCACAAGATAGATTGAGCCACAACAGATCTCATTCCTGTTCATATCATCCGAGTAATAAATATTATTGTGTCCTGGCCACCAGGACATGACTGGATCAGCTCTTGTTCCAAACACTGGGGCAGATAGCATATCCCCTTAGCCTATGTGAGAAATAATCATTCATGTGGGTAGCTGTGAACTAGACCAGAAAACTGATATAGCTGTTTAACCAATAACATGGGTGCCATTCTTATTAAAGGAGAATATTTTAGCTGGATTAGTTTCCCACTTTGGTTCCCTGTATTGCTATACAAACCCTTGGGCTGGAACAAGAAACAGGGATGAAATATTTCAACCTAATATTTGATGCCAAACACTTTGTAGTGTCAAACACCTTGAGTTATCATTTTATGTTAATATTCATTTAGTGTTAAAAGATATATTCAGCACTTTAGGATTGATCAGCATGCCAGATTAAGAAATTACCAGCCAAAACATAAGGCATCTGTTCAGCAAGACACCAGTAATCCCAATAATGATACCTTAGCAAAGTGAGTGAATTTCTCTCTGAATCAGACTGCAGGTCATTAGAGGACATGGCACAGTCCACTCCAGCACCAACAAGCACTAGGTAGGAGTTCTAAAAATGCAGCAAAATTTATGAAAATTTTTTAAGATGTAAAGTTTTTTTTTTCCCAGTCTCTTTGATGGGCTAGTCAAATTGTTGAAATTTGTTAAGGTTTTAAATGTTCTAATAACGGCAGTGAGTGAAGTAGGTTTTCATATTTGACTCGAAGTAGACTTTAGATACTTTAGATGTATGACTTTCCTTAAAATAAGGAAGACTAAAACAAAAGCAAAGAAATGCAGTCAGTATACTGGTGATCAGAAAAGAGTATGTCTTAAACCAGCATTTATCTAAAAATTCAGTTTCAGACATTCTATTTCATTGCCCTTCTAAAAATGAAATAAATCCAAGTTACCTTTGATATATGTATTTAACCTATATTTTTAACTCTGCATATCTGAAATTTTGAGTCAAGCTGAAAAGCAGAAATGCGAAATATCACACACACACAAAATACAAACAATCAAAAAATCCCCACCATTTTACAAGCTGCTTGCCTCATGAACTCCCACTGACTTCAGTGAAATTATTATTGCTATTACTATTGATTACTAGAAATTACTATTGCCATCTTCTGGTGCAATTGAAAATTGGAAGTTGTTCTCATTAATACATGAGTTGATATTGCTGATTCTATCTGAGGCTGGAAATGATATTGTCTCTTTTTGAACTAAATATGATATCTATTATAATAGGTATATCACAAATAGCTGTGTTTTTCCCCAAACCTTTTCTATAATCTTGGTCTAGAATGCAAGATATCTCTTGGAATCATAGAGAAAGGGAAATAGAAAGGGCAGATTGAGTTTGTTAAATTTCAGCACATAAATAAAAGAGCCTTTCATAAGAGTTTAATGGTTTAGATCATTGGTTTTACCTAAATTTCTAAGACTAATTAAAGTTTCCACGTAATATTATTGAAAAAAAAAAATAGAGATAGCCTAGCCAGGTTTTCAGAGACCTGAATTTCACATCCAAACAACAAATAATGGCTTGCTTCTTAGCTGGATGATAGCTATATATCTAATGCTACAGACAGACTTCTTCACTGAAACATAAGAGGACATTTCCAGGCATATTCAAAATACCCTCACTGTAAAGCAAAATATACAAGCTTCAGACTTGAAATAGGTCAACAAAGATCAAATCATGGGGGAATTCTGCAATACACGGTGACTAGGTATAATTATCCGCTATCACTTAAGCAAAACTTTTACGCATCAATCATTTGTGAAATGCTACAGCCTGCACTACATATCCATGGTGTTTTCCATTTTCAAACCTGCATATCTATAAACTATTATACAAAGGGAAATGAAATGCACTTGCTTACCTGCTTGGGTTCAGTAAAGCGATTTCAGAGTCTTCAGAGATTTAATTTCAGGACAAGAAATAACCACAGAGTTTGTTCCAGAATCCACTGGGAGCTTTTCCACTGACTGCAGTGGCACTAAGTGCATTACATATGCTCCTGTCTTTGTTTATATGTGGTGCTACGGGAAGTCAATCCTTAAATTACTGGAACTTATTCAGCACAAAGAGAGGTTTCTATTGTCTCCAAAATAAAATATTGTCTCCAAGATGTCATACCATCAAAGAAGTTTGGGGAACATAAAAGGAGAAATGAAGAGAACATTATGTAATGTGGTTAATTGACTCCATTTTTTTCCCCTAAACTTAATACCAAACTAGACTATAACACAAGATAGAATCATAATTATGCTTATCTACCAATATGATGCAATTCACTAATGTTGCAGATGTTCTATTGACCAAGAAAAAAGTTGTAATCTTTAGGAAATATAGCAGAGATGGAACCAATAAGGATCTGGTAGAAAGTATCTGGCTTCCTGCAGCAGGAAGGGAGCACCTGAGACCTGCTCAACCCCTGCCCTTCAGCTCTCCTCAGGGAAACTCCTTCACATGAGCTTAGGAAGGAAAAATATTTCTTCAAAACCCACTAACAAACCTAGGAAGCATCCTAAGAAGCAATTGAGAGCCTCTCAAAAGCAGCTTCCTGGCTTTTCTATCTTTTTTTCTACCTAATCTGCATTACCAAAAATTACCATTAACAAAAAGAAAGCCGGGGAATCAAGCTGGCACATGGAGTTGGGTGTCAAAGGTCTGCTTGGGGCTGGACTTCCCCCCCCACTTCTTCTTCCACCAGGAAACATGCACCTGAGTGTTGCCTCCCTCCTTAGCTCCCTTATGGCTTATAAACCTTGCAATGCGAAGGGGGTGGTTTATATCAAGGCCCCCATTACTGCATACACCTGGCCAAAAATACTTTTCTTGCTTGGAGCCTGGGCCCTATTGAACAAGGACAGAAAGTAGAAATTTCAAGGGTGGGAATGTTGTAAGTGGGTCCACACAGAATTACTGGCCATATGTGAGAGCCTTGCAATGAAAATTAATTACACTGATTTTCAATTGGGGAATCTATTATGTTGTCTGAAGTGACACACTAGTTTGCATCATGGATAGAAGGGTTCTCATATGGTTTTCCTTAATTCTTGGATGTCTCTCCTATTCCAGTTTATATCTCTAATCAATATATCTACCTTCTGCAATGACGCTCTGGCTCACACAACAGTCCATATATTCGAGGCTACAGGTGATATACCTTTTTAAAAGTTTTAAAAAGACAGACACTTTTTATTACTAGTAAACCAACTCAATTACTCTAAAGTTTTGCTGGATCTGAGACAGCCTTCTATTGTCTATCATCTGCCAGAGCCACATCAGGAAAAAAAAAAAAAAAGAAAAGGAGAGAAAAAAAAGAGTTCTTATGGATGCCAAACTTTTTGGCAGCCAACCACCTGTCTCTAAAGAACCTGCTTACTCTTTCTTAGATGCCAGGGTTTTTTGAAGTGAATCTATTAAATAAACGATTACTATCAAATAACAGCCAAGTTGTACCTTGAACCTTTAGAAGTAGCACGACTGGAGCTGAAGATAGTATCTCTAGAACGGGTCCCACACTATTCCCATTTCAACCAGGGTTCCTATGGGTGGAATGAGACGTGACGGAACTGGATGCTTTGTAAATGCAGAACAAAGAGATGATTCTTGTCCAGAGCTCAGATCTTGAGGCATTTGATTTTCTTTATTGTGACTAGCTTCCTACAAAATGCGGATTAAAAACTGGCTACCTTTCAGTGACATTTCCCCATGGATTTTTGTTAGAAATGTGTCTTTCTCCAATGATTTGGCCTTTCTATCTACTTATTTCATGCCTGTCATTGTAGGAGAGTACCACTGTTTTCCTGTTTATCAGGTTACTCAAGTGCAGAAAGCAAAAAGTAAGATCCCTTTTCAGTACCTTGAGATATATGGCTGGAAAGTGTCCCATGAAAGCAGTCATTATTTAGAAATAGCCAAGTATTATAATATAATTATTATTTAGAAATTGTATAGAATATATTTAGAAACAATAAAAGAGAATCTGAAACCTTATGACAAACATTTTTTGTCATTTCTCACTTCCATGCATCCCATATGCAGCACCATACAAGAGTAACAGTTTCACATCTAAACAGCAGATTTCTCTGATTCTTTAACCACTTGGCACATCTATCATCCTTTTTTCTAAACTCACTTTCCACTCCCTTTTCTATTTATTTTTAAGAATTTTTTCTTCTTCTTCTTTTTTTAATTACTATTTTCATTTCTTCCCTTTCAATGACCTTTGCACTACCTTTATCTTTTTTCTGTGATGCAAAAAAGGATAATGCTGTCTCTTCATTTTTGTATTCAGAATACTTGCTTAAGCAGAAAATTAAAAAAATATTAGCACTTTTACTCCTACAAGAGCAGAATTCCATGTGGGAAATGAAAAAAAAAATAAAGTGTTTGATATGAAGGTGTTTTGGACCTGTAAAACAAGAAATAGTTCACAAAAAAGCTGCTGTCACTGCTGCATGTATGTACATGTTCCCCCATCCTCCCTTACTGGTTTCAACCTAGATCAGAGGATGTCTGGTAAAAACATGTTCACTGTGTCACTGGCTGCTGTTTTGTGTTTTATTTTTGTTTGTGTTTGGTTTTGTGTGTGTTATTAATTATATTAGTAATGAGTGATTTCAGTAAGCATCAGTTCTCAAGTGACATGGTATAGAAATCTTCTCTAAGGGAGACCTATGAAAATGTGAATGGCCCAGAAATGAGCACCATTTTCTTCTGAATACTTTCAGGCACAACAGGAAGATTGGTTTGAGAAAATATTCTTTCAAAATTCTGAAATTATTCTCAAAATTATTTCACCCTCTGATTTAATGACATAGATTTAAGAGTTTCTTAGATGCTGGGGAGATAAGTACTACATTTCTAAACCATACTGTAATTATTTCCCTACATTATTATGAAGTATCTTACTTTTTTTCTGACTGTCATACTGGATATGCAAGCTGATGTTACAAAGCAGGTGATATTAGCGATTTAAGGCCATAGCTTTCTAGGGATCAAAATTTCCAAAAAGTTTATTAAATGCAAGGAAATATTTTCCATTGGGAGAATACACAACCTAGGTCTAAATTAAATATTTCATCATAGGGATCACTGCAAGTGTTATTTTGTACATGATAGTACTAAATAGTCTAGATAAACTTACATTACAAAATAAGAAACAGTCAAGCATAAGATAGATATAGCCCATGTGGTATTTATTTTATAAAAGTGACTCAACATAATAAACAGAAATGAAGATTAGTAACAGGCATGCAGGAGGCATGCAGATTCTTGCTGAATTCTTGCTTTCAATGATTGTCTCCTTACAAAAATAAATTCTGCAAATTATTTAAGATTTATTTGGATTATTTTATAAAATTTTCTTTATTAGAAAAAAATAGTATTCAGACAAATTCTCCAGCAAACACAAATATTTTCTGTATTATTCTTTATTATTCTATTGCTAGTAATATACAATCAAAGAACAAAGAAAAGATAATACATAGGAAATCAGCTACATTCAAATATTTTTATATTCAAGTTGCTAGTTTTATACCTTTTATATCTCTTACTTTCATTTTTTATTCTTAATATCTTTAACATATATAAATATTTTGTGAGTATTTAAATTACGGTGTGGAGGTTTTTTTTCTATGAAAAACGTAACATAGAAGTCTCATATTAAATTTTTGGAAGAGAGGGTTGCTTTGCTTTGTTCTTTTTGTCATGCAGTTTATAGCCATATTTGGAATGATATCCAGCTTCTGACACAGGAAAATGCTATCACTATATAACATAGGCTTATAAAGAGACACAAAACCTTTTCTAAAGGAGGCTTTACACAACAAGAGAAAAACTATGTCCTTTGTGTAGGTTAAAAAAAATCCTAGCCATGTTATCACTGTTGATATTATCTCCCCTCAAGAAATACATTTTTATTAGGCAGTATTTATTCAGTAAAGTTTGTAAATAAAATACAGTGGCAGTTTCCCTTTAGAAATAAATATTGACAACTAAAAAGTACCCAGCATCATGGGAAGCAGAAGTGAAAGAGCAATAATCAGATTAAATTGCACTAAGAAAAAATAACTCACAGGAGAAGACAATGAACACACAAAGCTAATATTCACTGTAATAATTAACAAACACATTGCAAAACTAAGGGACTAAAGGCCCACACTGGTTGAATGAGATGATTCAGTATAAAACAAGCACAGATGTTTCAAGACTGACAATATCAAGTGCATCTTCAGCGACAATAAGATTTACACATGTTTCTTGGCAAATTTCTCATTATTTGTGGTCCAAATTGTTCTCTTGTGGGTCTATTTTCATAACCATAAGCTTATTAAGAGGCTGAAGTACTGCAAATCGTTCTTTGAAAAACAATAATTTCTCACGATGTGAAATGATTCCCCTAGCCAAAGGATTCTTGAATGTTAAGACTCTGCTGCCACCCCTCTCCTCTATTGCTTCAGAAATAGGAATAGTATTAGAAATAGGTGGCTGGGATAAAATACAAAACAACCAAATAAAAGCCTCTAAGCCTTTTTGGCCTTTAACTGTTTCCTTATCCTGTTTTCCCTTGTTTCCCGATACTCACTGAACCTTGCAGACTTGGGTTCTCCCATCTTCTCACTTGAGGTATCCGCCAAGGGTCATATGCATCTTCTACAATTAATGCAGCCTGTTTCCTCTCACTTCACTGCCATTTCTGCATTTGTTTCCCCCTCTGCTCCTCATATTTTTCATTTTTAAAATCCAGTGAGGACACTGGCCTGTGCTTTGCATCAATGCTAGGGCGGAACTTTTGGCTGAGATGGAATTTGTCTAGTTGAGTTTTCAGGTAGATATGTTGGTTTGGGAGAGGATTTTCAGTCTTTAGAAGAAATGAAAAAGAATTTTAGGTGGAAAAAAACTTTCCTGTGGCAATGTGGAGACCACTGCAGATCATGATCCCAGGTCCCAGACACCTTTAAGGCTGAGAAGAAGCAAGGGAAGATATTCACTCTCCAGACTTCTCTCTTGCAAGGGATGAGCATTAGGATCCCCGCCATGATGTACAGCATCATGGAGCCATGTAAGCCATATACAAAGTTTGGAGAGTTAGAGCTGCCCTCTGTCAAGCCATTAATAATGCACAAGTTATTGACTGCTTGTTCCCAAATGTGCCTTTAACTAAAGCTCTAGCTATTTTTCTTAATCCTTATCTGCCTCAAATGATGACATATTGCAGGTAAAACCACATATGCAGGTTTTTTTACACAAGTCAATATTTTCCCTTCTGTAACTCTCATAGGACAAACACTTCTGCAATGGGTTGATTTCTTTCCCATCTTATGCATAATATTTCCTGAGATGCATGCAGATTCCCAGAAACTGTAATTAACTATCAGCAAAGGATAAACCTACAACCATCAGATTCCAGATTTTGTAGTCTACCATCACTTTCTTCTTCTATATTATTTAAAACTTACCACCCCCAAAGCACAATTGGAAGTCTAGTTTAATTAATCCTTTTTAAGAAGAAGCCATTTTCTCCAACTCAGTTTATACACTACAAAGAGCAAACCCAAGGCCATACTCTCCTTGTTACCACAACATGATAGCATCCTTACACTGGGCCATCTGGCTATCTAATTGTATCTTGTAAGCATGAATCTAAATGAAATGTTTTTGTTTGGAAATAGCACACTTTGAACAATGAAAATGCCAGATGATCATTCAACAAACTGATATTATATTAAAACTTTATAATAACAAACTCATGCTGACAAGCTCAGTTTAATAACATTGTCATTCATCATAATTAGGAGCCTGTGATAAATTTGATGTTCTTCTCTTTCTGCATATATCCCTTTTAAATGTACTTGTTTTCCTTTTAAGATTTAGTTTTCTTTAGAGATCATTAGTCATTGTGTTCAGAGACGAAGCAGAAGACATAAATAGCAAAACCATATTAACTCTTCTATGAAATTTGCAAATCCAATGGACGAAGAGATCCTCTCAAAGAAAATCTAAAGGTACACAATTTCCAGGAAAGAATAAGGAAAATACTTAAATCCTTTTAAGTTAATATTATAAAGGGATGATATGCTCTTCTTCATAAAGAAATTGAGAAACTTGACAAATGAGAATTTATAGAATATAATAGAGATTCCATCTCACAAAAGTGCATCAGACATTTTGATTTACACTCTCTCCTGCCAATGTAATTTGAACACATTCATTGGAACCACTAGCTCTAATTACCAGTGACATTAGGGATACTATTAAGCAAGTCTTGGAAGCTGTCTTATCATCATCATTTATAGAAAGATAGCTCATGGGCAGTAGTACTGATCATACATGTTTGTGGTAGCAATAAAGTTGTTGATAATATTTTGAAGATGAAATTTCAAGCTATCAATTTTCTGGAAAAAAAAACAGAAAAGAAAAACGAGACCAATAAGAAAAAAAAATACAATATATATACCCAATCTATAAAAGCAGAAGAATCTGGTTTGCGAAGGAGACACAAATCCCTAGTCTGTTGGGATCCAATCTTTGTAGACTCAATTTTCATGCTGGATTAACTCCTGATGATGACTTCAAAAGAGTCAGGTTTTCACCTCAAGTGTTCAAAGCAAAGCTGTAAAGAAAAAAGCCCAGCCAAAACTCCCAAACCTGTTTTTGATGTGGGACGTGCTGCACAGGATGCCTGCAACTCACTGAGCAGTTCTGAACAACCCTGATCCCCTAATCTACATTGTTCAAGAAAAGGACTTTGAAATGTGTTTTGTGGTATAGTTTATTATGCAACCTTATATAACCTTTTAGATAATTTAGTATGTAATAGTTCACTACTATTTCAGATACTACAAAATAGGAAGTATTCAACCACAGGATAACGTCTTATTTACAATATCATATAGACAGGTAAAGATAGGCAAATGTCGATTCATTATATCTATTATCTATTGCATTATATCTATTATCTATTGTATATATTATTCAAGTATATGCAGCTACTTATGTATACCAATGTATACCAATACATTATATTTCACTTTTAAACATCTTATTCTATACCTTTTGTATATTGAGTTTTCTATATGTTAATTTTCTTGTGTTTAAAGTGACATATCAAGTTGAGCTTCATATTTACACCCAAACATGGAGAAGTGCATCTTTATGTTTTGACTAGGAAACATTAGACTCCGTATCATAAGCTGACTAAAATCTTTTTTAAAACAGAATGCTTGTTACAGGGGAGCAATTTACAATGACAACAAAAAAATCACATTTACAACTTTCATCAAGGCGGGGGTGGTAATGATCTTTATAATGATAAGATGATAATTGTCATGCAATGTTATAATATCTTGCTTGGAGGTGCTTTTTGTTTTCATTTTTTATCATCTTTTCTGAAGGGCTACACAGCATCTAAATTAGATGTTATACAAAGTTGGATGAGTAGAGCTGCCTGCACCTAATATCGAGCCAGGCAACTCCAAGTTCATTTTATGTCAGCAGAATATCCTTGAGGATTCAGGCCAGAAATCAAATGTATGCATATGGATGAAAGGTGATGATAACCTTGAAGATTAAGTGAAGACACATTTTGGAACACAATTGCACATTTTCTAATGAAATGACAAAGTTGTTTCCGCTTCAGAAACTGTTTTTGACAGGGTTCTGCATTTAAGGTTAATGTCTGTGTCTACAGGGCAAGAGTTATGGAGTGAGAGAAAAGTTGCTGCAGAAAAGTACAGATCAAGCAAGAAAAAACAAAGCAATTTTTTTTAAGAGATCCAGAGAGTGGTAAATAATAATGCACCATAAAATAGAGACAAATATTTTGCTGATTTCAACTTCAGCTCATTTATCCTCACCAAAATGATGGTGTAGATGGAAAACATAGCTATTCTTAAGAATAAAAGCAATAAAAGAAGATGGTTTTGAGATGATTTGCCTTGATAGTGTTTATGGATTGTCTTCTAAACCTCAGCTGAAGTTGTCTGATCCTCACACTTGTGTGGACACAGGTAGGCACAGCTAGAGAAGCATGTCCAACTCCTACCATAGCTCCAGAGAACATGGACAGGCCCCATAAAAACCTGCCTTGCAAGGGATATAGACATGACAGGGGAGGATTGAAGGGGTGGAGGCAGCAGTGAGAAAGAGGAGTGGAAAACACGAAAACCAAGAGTTGTGGATGCCACCATATTTCTGAAAAACTGAAGCAAAGTGTTAGTAAAATTGTCTCTGTGATAAATCAGTTTTCACATACTTATTATTAACTCCGTCTTCAAGTCAGTATTGAATTTACCAGGCAGATGCCCTACAAATGAAGTAATTTTCTTCTTCTCTTAGGATTTGCGGGAGCACGCGCATTATCCGCCGCCGCTGACAGAGCTGAGTAAATAGACTCATTTGTTCCTTTGCGAGGCAGGTTATCCCTCTGTAAATGAACTCCGGCCCTGCTCGCTTCCTCGCTTCCCGGCTCCAAGCTGCACTGTGCAGGGAATGAGGCACAGCTGGGAAAGTGGAATGATACCACAGCACCTTTCAGAGGGGACACAGGGCTGCACTGCTCTGTGCCAGGCCTGTGGCATAGAAAAGATCAGGAAGGAAGAGCTAAGGATCCTTCCTTTTTATTGGCTTCCTTTTATGTTCCTTTAATTGTTGGAGTCTAGTCACCCTCCAAAACGAAAATCAGGTTCCATGGATCCCTCTTCTAACCCCATATATGTAGCATGCTATGCCATGAAACCTTCTTTTTGTTGTCAGAAATTAAGCTGCATTTTACCTACTCCAAAGTTTGAGGAGTTGAGTTTATACAGCATATTAGATTCAAATAATTTTATCCTACTTTGCATTTGGCCAAACCCATCTAGTAAGGCAACTTGCATTCAAAGATGGTTGCTAAAAAGGTACCAGTAAGAAAAGGAAGCAATGCCCTAAAATGTTCTTTTAACAGCAGCTCCCAGCCCATTGTGATGCTGTTTAGCAAGCCTCACATGTGGGTACAAGAAAACTCCAGGTAACAGCATCACATTTCCGGCATGTACAAAATTGAGTCCTAAATCCTTGCTGCGACTGCTCACTGTGATGCCTTGGTGAACGGCTTGCATGAGAAAGAGCTCATTATGCCCCACATGGTCCCTAATGCCCAGCAGAGATAACAGTCGAAATCATTTGTTCTCTTTAAAATAATTTATTCATAGATAGGAATATGAAAATGTGCCCTTTATGAAGTTTATCTGTATCTATAGCAAACACAACTTAAATTAATTCTTCATCTTCAGGACTGGGAAAGTTTGACTAAGGCATTAGGGATTTTTTATTAACCTCCATTAATTCAGCAGTCCTGCCACTTTGATAACAAATAAAAATAGATGGTTGAGAAGTTTTTTCTTATTAAAAGGTGTGAGTGAGTGCAATTAAACATGCCCTACATGTCTGAAGATATATTACACATTTTAATATAACTCCAGGGTTAATAAGGAAGTATGTGAAGTTTATTAAGTCTGTTGACTAGTGATCATATATAGCACAAAATTTCCATGGAAGGAGGAACACACAATGGTCTTAATTTCCCTTGTAGTTTTGATTTTATTTTTGGCATTTCTACAAAGTCCTGAGATAGTCCACTGCAAGTTTACTTGTAATTAGATGAGTAAATAGCATGATGTAAGTCTTTTGGGGGTAACATTTCATAACTTTCATTAAATTACTTAAAACGCAACTATTGTTAGATATTACATTATGGAAAAAGAAATTTTTGTATGCATTACAAATCTCTGCAAAACCTTTTCACTTGTGCTCCCTTTCAATTAAGACAAATCTAATTTACCTTTAATTTATCTATTTTTAGACGAGTGGCTCAGCTGCTTAGAATCGGCACTTTTCCACTTTGTTTTACAACAAAAACCGAGTCCAAACTTGTAGCAACCCATATATCTTCAGGGTCAATCTTTATTCTGCAGAAAAGAAATAAATGAGGAGCAGTCCCAAAATGGACTATGTAAATATTTACATGTGAAAAATCGCTAAAAAAGATCAGTAAAAATGACAATCCAAATTATTTAGCACACACATGACACAATATTTAATAGTACAAACTCAAAAAATTGGGAAAAGGCATGAAAATATATCTGAGGATGTAAGGAAAGCGGATACGGTCTGCTACCAATGTTATGACGCTGAAGAAAGTATGCACACAATATTATACCACTTAAAAACTAAGTCAAGATAAGCCAGCTTTATGTGTCACTTAGAATGAATAGACTAAATTGTGAATATACAGATCATATTTTAAAATTACCTTTAGAAAAAAATGAATAATGCTTTTCTTCCCCACAGAAACCAAATTCCTTTATTTGCACAATAATCCAGATATGGAGTCAGTTAAAAAATAAAGCTTCTTAGCTTAGATAAAAATTGAATGAACAAAAAATATTCTTTCATGAGGAAATACAGAATAATTATTTTAGTTGCTTTTGCTCAGTACTAGAAGGCTAATTATAAGGGTATAATTTAATTTGGGGAAAAAACTTAGATTCCGAAGCCCAAGGAGCCCCACTCAGACACAATGACATGCAGATTTTAAGCTGAAGCACAACCTTTTTTTTGAACCAAATTTCTGCAGACATTCAGTTTATGATAATTTCCTATCTCGCGCACACATATGTTTGTGCATATGTTTTAACAGACCACCGAGGCGGTTGTCAAGTTTCCACAGGAAAACAGACCATGTTAGAACAGTCATCAGGCAGGAGGCAGCTGAACTGCCTGTGCATGGGTGGGAATGTCCTGGACACGGGCTACCCCAGTGCTCACTGTCCCATCATGTATCCAAAATATATGAATATATATAAGTATATAAACATATATGTGCATATAAATATGTATATAAAAGGACAAGGAATCCTGACCATCAGCAGGTGGCGATGGGATCTCCACAGCTGTCTGTGGGTCTGAGGGTCTCTCTCAAAGCCAATAAGGACTCAAAGGGCTACGATGCAGAGAAACAGCCTCATTGCTTTGCAACAGGCAGAAAGAGTGGGCTAGGCATAAATATTGCTGCAATGACCCATTCATTCAAATTACCCGTACTTATGCCACAGCTTGGACGAGTCAGAAAGGCTTAGCTGAAATACTCATCCCCTCCAAAGCAGAAGCAGCCAGGAGACTCCATGATTTTTACAGTCAGATCCAATTTATTTAATTTTTTTTATAAGAGAGTCTGAGCATACAAACCCATATTCTCCAAGCTGAATATACAAATGTTTCTCAAAAGGAAAACTGCATGTTTTAGAATCATTGAGCTTTTTCTTTGCATCTTTTTTCCTCCTTTTTAAAGATGGCTTTTTATGCCATTTTCTTTTCAACTTTGGAAAAAAGGAATAAAAAGAAAATAATTCAAACCTAAAAAAAAAAAAGATTGATTTTTCTTAAAGTAATAATTTAATATGCTCCTTTCAATTCTCTTCTTTAAAAAAGAATAAGAAAAGGTCTTTCATTTAAGCAACTATAATCAAAAGTAGTAATAAAATCACACGTTGTTTAAATATAATTTCCCTAAGCAAGTGAGTTCTTTCCTTAAGTATGTAAGATATAAAGCAAACTATAAAATAATGTAGTAATTTCTCCTATCAGCCATAATGAAGAACTGTATCTATTAGATTATTTCTGACTTAGGGAAAGGCATTAAGATACCAGGGCGATCAGAGAGCTGAGACTAACGCATAAGCAGAACATGCTGCAGCTAGTAGGAGGTATGGCACCTATCACAGCTGGTATTCATGCCCCACTGCAAAAGGCAGAAGAGACTAATTATATCTTTACATTCATATCTATTATGAATGTATATGTATTATTTCATCAGAAGGCTGCTTGGAACAGGTCACATTTGATGACATTTAACTCATTGGGCTCTACATATTTCCATTACCTCCAGACTACCAATGTTTGCTTTATTGAAGAGCTGCTGTTGCAATCTAATCCTGTTCTTACAGCTACATCAACTATATCTTATATGGTCAAGACAGGACCTTTTAAAAAATTGATTACTGTATCAGTTAGGCCTCCAAAGCAATTTAATAAAACCCTTGCTTTCTCATTTTTAACAATGATGTGGGAAATGAAAGTCCATTAAAATATTTTGGCCATGTTTTTGGAGGTTTTGTTTCATAGTGGAAAGCAATTTCAGAAGCTCTTGAGTTTGGAGGGGTCTCGGCCATGGGGCAGACATAGGGAGGGGGCTGCTGGCTGCCTGGCTACACGTGTAATTACAGTGATTACTGTTTAATAGGAAGGGAAAACGGACCTTTTCAGTTTATCGTTAGAACTAAGATCTTCCTCATAAATATCTAGCTATAATTACAGAGTAGATGGAGGTGTGGGTCGTTGAAGGGCTTGGTGGTTTTTCTGGTTTGCAAAGTTTCTGTCTTTCCATCCATAGCCTCGTAGAATGGAGCAAAACCTTGCTGCAGTGTCCAGGATTATACATAAATACAATTATCCAGAGGAGGAAGCATCAGCAAAATGGTATTTTGCCTTTCAATTTTTCTCCCATAAAACAGCGTGGTTTAATGTTCGATTAGAAATTTCCAAAAAAAAGGAGAGTCTTGGTGTCACTAAATCACCCCAGATACCATCTGCCCTAGGGGAAAATGAAAAGGGTTGGACACTCAAGGCATTTACAGTCTGTTTGGCTGCCAAATTAAGGAAGTGCAGAGTAAATATAGAATGAAATAATTAATGGTCCCTGGAGAAAATCAAGTATGGTTAGATTTCCAAATTCAGATTTACTTCAGAAAGTAAATCAAGTCCAAAATTTTTTTTGTATGTGTCAGGAAACATGGACAAGAGAATTTACTATTTTTTTCCCTTAGATTTGTCATATCTGTAGGTAAATGTATTTAAAGATTTGTTTATGGAATTGTTTGTACTTAAATACCTTAGACTGCATAGCTCAAATACATGTGTGCACACAGCTATTGCTTATTTCTACATTAATAAAACCAATACAATTTTATAAAGACACATAAAGCATTTAGATATCTGAAAACAAAAATGTCAACGCATATTCCTGTCTCTCGGATAGCTTTGAAAAGTGTGCTTTTCTCATATATAGGTACTTAGCATAACATAGATACAATAGGAGAAGTAACAGTCTACTATTGAAACCACAGTACAACAATTTAAGTGGAAAAATTCAAAGTAGCAAAATATTATTACTCAGCTTAGGACTTTCTTTTGTCATTTTTGAGTCCTGCTCCAGTCTGAAGTTGCATGGAATTGCTCAGAAATCTCTTCAGAGATTTCCAACACCACAGTGCTCCCCAGATTTACACTGATTAACTAATTTAGCCCAAAACTTGAGCCCAAGGCCATCCTAGGGAGTTTTTTTGCATTACAGGCTATCCTCCACCTAATAGACCAATCTCTTTGACATAGTGTTCTTGCATGGAAAACCATGGAGACATCAATAATGATCATGATTTGGGGAAATTTGGACTGCATCATATTTTTATCATTATATATATATAGCTATATATAATTTCTAATAGGAAGATGAATTGATCTGCATTACAAACAAACACAGGGCAGCACTGTTAGAGGACAATTTTAAGAAGATAGAAACTATTCTGAAACCCCATAGTTAATAATAACCTTCCTTAACAGCAATTACATCCTTCAAGTTGCAACATTTAGACATCAGGGTATTGTAAGAGGAAGTAAAGTGTCACGGTTTTCAAAAAGGCCTAAGGAAATTCCACTTGGAAAGATAATCCAAATCGTGACTAAACCTCTTAACTATCTTTGAAAGCCTCACCTTTAATGTGTAATACTTCTAAAAACTTTGCATTTTAAATTTATAACCTTATGATGTTTCTTCATTACAAAAATGTTATTTCTTCCTTTTAAAAGAAGAAATAAAGATAGCTCTAACAAGTTTTTTTTTTCTCCTTCTCACTCTGTTTTAAAGAAACCTATGGATAATTCTTTAAGTTGAACCAGCTCTTGTCCCAGGTAAGTTTTAGCTCCAGGAGGATAAAGCCCATCTCCACAATCATAGATAAATTCATATTTTCCTTTAAATCATTGCTATTCATTCCAACATTATATCCCCAAGAGTTTTCTACCCTTTTCTTAAAGTCAACCATCCTAAAATGATTACTGCAAATTCCTTCAGTGCTTCTGACTTCCAGAATAAAATTGGACTCCCTTGATGCTGGAATACGATAAGACATGCGAGATATCAAATTCTGAATATATACTATATAACTCTCCAGATACCTTCTTAGCCCACTTTGTTCATCCTATTTGCTAAACTTTCCCTTTTGCCCTTCAGATTTGCTCCACAAAGCCCTGAAGTGTCACATCTATTCTTTAAAGGGTTGATTTTTGTCTCTAAATCTTTTCTTTTTAATAATGTTCATTATCTCTCACTGCAGCCGCTGCAGACAAGCAGTCAGCAGATCACTACAAGTATCTGAGATGGGTACGACTACATTTTGAAGACTCAGTTCGAAGTGCTTAATCATATACTTAAATCGTGTTGAAGCCAAGCATTTTTGCTGCAGTTTAAAATTTTTTTCAGTTTTTTTTCTAATGTTGAACTAATCTTCCATATTAACAAAAATACTACACTTTTTTATCATATAGTATCTTTATCATACCTCTTTCATTTGAGCTATATATTTCAGAGATATACCAAGGGCACTAGACTGACACCATAATTGTCAGAGAACCACAAATTGTTAGTAAATTGTAATAGTTAATGCCACTTACTGCTGTCAAATCCTATGATTCACTTTGTAACTAACTTTGAAATCCTACCATAAATTCCTAGATACCTTCTTGAATGCTTGGGTTTTACTCACTTGGCAGAGAGCTCTTCAAATGTTACAGTAAATGGAAAATAAGTAGGCCAAATGTTGTTTAATTTGGTTGGCTAGGTGTATCATAGGCTATTTTTTCCCTCAGTGCCATCAACCAGAGAAGCATCTCAAGTACAAATAATTAATTAGTGGTTTACAAAAGACAGTTAGACTTTACAAAGCACCTCATTTGCTCCAAGAGTAAAATAAATTCAACTTGAAAATGGCAAAAGGACAAGAGTAAATTCATGCAAAAATAAATAGTTGCAAATAACATTTTAAATAGTGGTAAAGATCGGGAGTCCTTTTTCTGAATGTCTATTTCATCAATATATTTTGTCTTCACTTACACAGTGTGTATTGTAATTATTATTCCAGTTATTTATTAATTTATTGCAAAGGTTCAATCTGCCTTTAGTGCTTGAATAAAACAAAAATTCCACATCCTATGGAAGAGAAGTAGGCATAATGCCACAAACGATGTTACGCACATTTTCTCTTGCTCTCACAGTCATTAAACCTCTCCTCTCCTTCCCTATATTTTGAATATTCTGTTTTTAATCATGTTTCTTATTTTGACACACTCATCCTACATCAATGATTTAATATAGACGTAATAAAACAACTGCTGAGAATTGTGCTATATTGGTCAAAATGTCCAAACCAAAATAGACCCACACACAGACATGGCCTTCCTGCAGGAATATTTGTGATGTATCACTTTATCCTACTCTTTACTTTCTTTATACCCCATCCTCCACATTCTCCCTTCAGTAAAAGCCAAGCCATTGTCATCTAATGGGAATTTCTACTCAATTTTTGTACATTCCTGAAATACTGAACGTTTCATAATAGTTAAGTTTTCCCTACCATACATTGATTCTGGTTTTGTACAGCAGGCTAGTGAGAATAACCAATCAATATCTTTTTCTGACTGCTCTTTAATACATTCATAAATAAAGGGTTATGCCTTCTTCTGATGTACATGAACTTATTTGATTTATATCAACTCAAGCACCTGGGAGAAATCATGAACCATTGCCTGGGCATGTACAGAGATGGTAGGGGAGAAATTGGAGAGATATTATTTTCCTACATCCTCCAATAGTTAAGGAGTTGTACAGTGATTAAATACACTGAACTTGTAGAGCTATGGTAGCCTTCATAGGGCCTTCAGGATTAAACATTGGATTAAAGAGGGGGAGAAAAAAAAAGTTCCTTTGGATCCAAGTAACTAGCAATTCACATCCAGATCTGCATTAGTATCAAAGAAGCACTGGATTCTTCAAATTCTGCTTCCCTATCAGACAAATCTCTGTCTTCTCTGCCAGTCCCCAAGAAGGTACATACACTGCTGTGAACATCCTACACCAAGGGTGGAGATAGACTAAGAGCATCTCCAAATCACAGAGTCAAATGATTTGCCAGCTCAGTGAACTGGAAATAGGCAACATGCACAATATTTGGGATGACAACTCTAACAAAAAAAAGAAATATTTCATACATGGATTAGTTTAATCCTTCCACCAAAGAGTGTCTTGTTTTTCTGTAAAGTTACAAGAATTGGCACTAGAACACAGTGCTATGCCTAAGAAATAATGAGAAAAAGGATATACTTTGCAAGAAAATATATGAGTAGAATGTGAAAGCTGGGGAAGTTCTTACTACAGAATATCAGTCTCTCTAACCATCTTCACTGACAGATTCTTTCCTCCACTACGTTTCTAAGTAAAACTTGTTCTTCATGGCACAGAAAATAAATGTTATGCCAAAGCAATCTATGATCAGAACATAAAACTCACTTCCACGAGATAGCTAAATTAGAATTATTATGTGGACCATTCCATTTGTCCTGATTTGGGATTTCCTACGTCCTCTTGAAATTTACTTCATTTTTAAAATTTTTGGGAATCATTAAAGAGACTTTTTTAAAGGCTTATGCCCCTTCATTTCTGCTGATTATTCACCAAACCAATCAACTTGTAGGTGCTCATTTCTAAAGCTGAGGTCTCTACAAAAAGGCTGGCAATGAGTATATGGGGTATATTTTGCTGGTGATAT
This sequence comes from Nothura maculosa, assembly GCA_032353885.1. NCBI lineage: Eukaryota > Metazoa > Chordata > Aves > Tinamiformes > Tinamidae > Nothura > Nothura maculosa. Next base: position 1,868,727 of record JAUBOD010000326.1, on the reverse strand, counting down.
GATGCCATCATTCTTACTGCCTTTCAGTGGCATCCCTGTGAGAATGCTGCAAGTGGACGTGTAGGGATGATCTCACTGGTCATGGATTTATTAAAGCTTGGAGCATTTTAAAATACTTAAAATATTTCTGTCTACAATAAAAGTTTTATTCAAACATAATTAACTGTAACATCCCTATATAACTTTCTAAAAAAAGTCACTTTGACAATTTGTACTTTTTATGCTGCTGCAGAATAATTTCCTTAACTAGATATGAGGTAATATTAAAATCACTCTCTTATACTGTAGGCAGCAATATTTTAAGTTTTAAATAATGTTTTAGATCTTGACCACTAGCACAAAATTCTCAATTTCCAAAAATGTGTTTATTTGTATGCAGCAGGTTTTAGTTCTCATATATCTAAGAACATAAAGACCAGAAAGCATTTTAGTATCATTATTAATGTGTGGTGACTCTCATTTTTATTTAAAGAAAAATAAGATAAAAAAGAATATATTTTAAATTATATTTTCCACCCAAAAAGGTTAAGCCTTCAATACTTACTTTAATTATCAATGTCTTTCACATAAATTAAAATTTTAAGTGGTCTATAAAGTAGATTTGTTTTTCAAATATGAATAACTCATGAGGAAAGAGGTAGAACAAGAAACTTTAAATTAATTTATATTATATTTTGAAATAACAAAAACCCAGTTATTTTAGGCAAAACTAGCTGAGCTTAGTTGGATAGATCACTCTTTTTAAAAAGTCTTATCAATCCATACTCATGGATGATTTTTTAAGGAATGGAAATACAGTTGCATATTAAAAATAATTCTGTATATTTGAAATGGTAAACAAGGTCACATTACAAACAAAAAACATTTAAGTTCTAATAAAATATTATAAATCTCAAATATTTTTGACTAATAAAAAAGCACTATCTTCCAGATAGCTGATCACAGATCAAAACTGAGAAGTCTCCACATATTAGTGGTATATTTGCTCATCCCCGGTGATAAAAGATATTATTAACAGTTGCACAATTGATTTGGGGAACAAAAACAGGTCTCCAAGCTTGAAAATGTATCTCTTAACTAGCAGGTTGGCTTAAAAACAACCCCTTATTGCTCCCATCAACTCCCCCTTATGTAACTTACACATGAATATAAGCAATTTCCAAAATATAAAGCATCTTTTTTCGCCCCCTAAACCTCATTGAAGCTAGTGAATGCAAATGCTGATGCTAAAACTTTGCCAATCTCCTGACATTAAGCGGGACCGCAAAGAAGAACAAAGAAATGTAAATGGGAATGTTATTTTGGCTTCATTTTACTAGAGTATTTTAGAAGCGTTATGGGACTTTATAATTTTTTCCCACCTGCTTTGAAGTCTTGGCTTTTGTTGGGAAGGTGGCTTGCGCGAGGGGCCCGGCCTCCCCTCAGCACAGCCCCCGTGCTGCGTCAGCACCACGCGCCCCACACGCCTTGGAAGGTGCTTCCTGCAATTAAGTTCACCTTGTTGCATTACAGGGAAACGTGTTCAGGCTTATTTTGTGTACATTTGGGAAATAAGAGCTTCTGGAGTCAACCGCATGAAGCAGCTCGCGCTACTAAAACAAACTGCAATGAGGGCTGTATCTCATAACTCTCTTACAAGCAACAAATTCCCTTGGCGCTGTGGTATTTTTAACAGAAAGTAATGAACATTAATCTCCTTTGTTTTGTATCAGAACTAACATGTTTACAATAATGTTTATATTTATATTGCATAGCTCATGTGTACCCATACACAGAGGAAGGGACTCAGCTGACCAAAACCAGGTACTTATTTTTATTTTAGGCATCCCTAGGTGCCCTGCCTGGCCCCTGCTCGCCCATCTGTGAGGGCTCTGGTCCTCCTTGGGGTCTCTGTCATATCCTGGGCTCTATTTCTTCCCTGTGAAAAATGTTGCAAACACCCAGGGCAGCTGAAAATGGTACTAGATGTGTATGTTTGGGGGCTGGTTACTTCTCAGCATTTCCATGATGGAGAGAAATTCTAATAGTTCATAACAAGACACAAAAGCCAATCAATAGGAGAAAATCTACGTATGGATTTCAGCTATTTTTTCTCATAGGAAGCTATAATATGGACCTTATAGCTTGGTATGAGGCCCACCAAGTCCAGTCACCAGGCTAAATGTCCAGGGCAGCTACTGGCTGCTGCCTAACACAGTATAAATGCATACATCAAACTGTTCCCACTGGCCCCTGGAAGGGTAGATAAGGTTGGCTTTTTTTGTTGGAAATTAGGATCATTATCCTGAATTGCACCCACAGCCAGCAACAGAGAGCTACCAGCCACCTTGGGCAGCAAACCCAGCACTGACACCTACCTTCAGTTCCCTTGCAGGGCTTTGAGGATGTAATCTGCCTGCCAACAGGAAAGAGAAAAAATATATAGAGGGAGATATAGATATAAGTTTTAAATGCATGTACATATAATGAAAAAATAATTCAAATGAATCCTTTGTACTGTCTTCCTGCCCTCCTCAAATTCCCTTTCCATTACACTCTGGTTACATTAGTTTCTGCTAACCTATGCATTCTCAAAATACTGCTATTCCTTCTCTGCTGCTCTGACTTCTTATTTTCCCCAGTGTCAATCAGACATATTGTGCCTTGCTGCTTCCTCAGACAACATGTTATGGGCCTATATTTCTGCTTTGTTAAAAGGGCTATCCCACTGCAAGGCAAAAAGAGTCCAAACTCATCTCTGGCTGGGAAACATGATTACCTTCGCTGTTTCTACTGATCATTAGGACTAGCTGAAACTATTACTGTAAATGGGCTTCCAACTACAAAGTTTTATAGTGAATGGCTGCATTTCTTGGAGGGAAAATTTGCAGCAGGAGTCTTTCAGTTCACAGCCACTTTCTTGATTTTTAAAATATTAGAAGAAAGCTTTCGTATTTCTGTGGAAGTTTCATTTAAAATGCCTGTGAAAGGCACATTTTCATGTTCATTAAGGTTACCCTTGAAACAGTGACTAATGGGAATGCTTAATATTAAGATCATCCTTTGGGGGACAGATTTACCCTGTGAGGCAAACCACTTAGGCATTTTAAAGATTTTCACAAGCACAGCACTGAAAGCTACAGAATCTCCGTGAAAACCTGGCTTCAATTTGCACTGCAGAGCTCCCTTAAAACCAGGCTCTCTCATTAAAGAAAGAAAAATAGATTCTGACCATTTCATGTAAAGCTTACATTAGGGGAATCTGGATATTGTACCAAGGCAGTGCTAAAAAATAAAAAGGAGATGGATGAAGAGAAAATACAGAGGATGAGAGAACAGTAATAGATGTAAAGAAACAAATTGACAGGTTTAAATTTAAATTTACTGTGCATGTTACTCCTATTTGTTCTGTTACTTTGTGGTCTTATGCCCACATTCGCTCACATAGAAGAGGAACGCATTGAACTCTTTCGATCCATTCACTTTTAATAATGCAAGTAATTTCCTCAGGTGGGCTCCAAACAGTTACAATTATGGTTTACTTTGTAATGGTAAGAGACGTGGGATAAGCAACAAAAGCAGAGCACTTCTCCCAGCCTGATACTTGCAGTTCTGCAGAGGAC